>JAQIXL010000295.1:0-38110 GCA_034700245.1 Poikilolaimus oxycercus
AGCCGCCATGAGATCGAGGAGCACGTCTACCGTGAAGAGCTGCAGACTCCAGAAGAAGCCATTCACCGCGAAGTGACTGAGAAGCATCCCTTCGAAACTGAGAGCCAGAAGGCGAGTCCTGTCGAGACCCGCCAAGATGTCGAGGAACACGTCTACCGTGAAGAGTCCGAAACACCGGAAGGCCTAGTTCACCGCGAGGTGATCGAGGAGCACGTCTACCGTGAAGAGCCGGAGACTCCAGAAGAAGCCATTCACCGTGAAGTCACCGAGGAGTGTCACTTCGAAGCCGAGAGCCCGAAGGCGAGTCCTGTCGAGACCCGCCACGAGATCGAGGAGCACGTCTACCGTGAACAGCCGGAGACTCCAGAAGAAGCTATTCAACGCGAGGTGACCGAGGAACACCGCTTCGAAGCTGAGAGCCCGAATTCGTTTGCGGGCCAGGTGGTCACTGAAGACGAACAGATCGGAGCGGACGGGCCATTGGACAAGCGAGAAGATTTTCGAGTTGACTCCCAGGCGTTGGACAACGTGGACAAGCTTCGAATGTGGGAAGGCGACGCAGTTCTGGGATCCCCAAGCGAGCAATCAGTGCCTGGAAAATCATCAATTCTTGATGAGTCTGTTGAGATTGCTGGGGACGGAGATTGGAAAGTGTTCGATAGCCACGGCGAGGTGGTGGAAGAGTTTTCCTCGCAGCTGGCCGACGATGTAATTGAAACGGTGGCCGAATCTCTCCAAGCGGAATTTGACTCTCGTCGTCTTGGAGCAGACGTGACAACGTCTCCAAGTGAGCGCAGCCAAGAGCCATCAGGGTGGATGGTCCAGGAATCGAATGATGTGTCCATGGAACCTGAGGTGGATTACCAGTCGGATCTGCAGGAAAAGATTGCAATTCTAGCGGGAGAGTCTCGTGAGAGGCCAGTTGGGATTGTCGCTGAAGAAAGTGGAGATCAATTGGACGTCGTTGTGGAAGAGTCGGATGACGAAGACGACGTTAGAGAGGAGAAGACAACTGAAGATGATCTGGCAGTTGCTGCTCGACAAATTGTGCAAGACGTTTTGGAAGTTGTACGAGAAGAAGCGCCTTCTACTGTTGGCTCGAAATCGATATATTACTCGGTAACGGAGCACTCGAAGGACGATCAGTATGACACGTGCGTCACATCTCAAGAAGACACGTTCGAGTCAGTTCAAGGATGGACGTCGCAGGATTCGGAGTATACGACCGCGACTAGCGGTCCGCATAGTCGACAAAGTGATGTGGAAAGGCAGGGGTCGGCGACGCCTCTAGCAGTCCTCTCGCCCGTGGATTCGGATCGCCACTTCACAGTTTCCCTTGATTATGAACAAGAGACGCCGACTATTCGACACTTCGATCTCGACGATTCGAAGCGATCAACACCCGACGTACTTCTGCAATGTCCAATTGAAGAGGAGAATGAGGAAACGCTTCCAACAAGCCCGAGTGGCGTTCTTCTTGCGCCCGACGTTGATCCGGGAAGGCCCGTCTCACCAATACCGCCTGGATTCTTCAACGATAGTGGCTCGAGGCGTCATGATAAGGGACAAGATCTCTTCCGATTTGAAGTGAAGAAAGAAAGCGAAGAGCCAGAAGCAGAACAGAGCGGCTTTAGACATGGTGCTGTGGAAAGCATGCATGAGGCCGCAATGAGCAGTAGTGACGATCGCTCAGCACTCTACTCGCGTCAGTTCTCTGATATGTCAACGTCAAGTCAAGCCGACACAGTCATCCATGTGACAGAAAAGGACCTCACAGAGCATGAGACTAGTCAAATATTGGCAGAGGCAGATTCGGGATCAAGTGATTCGCTCGACCGTGTGTCTGTTAAAAGCGCTGGAAGTGGTGGACGAAGGTATAGTACCTCAAGGAGAAGCAGCAGCTCGACTAAGACTTCTGAGCCAGATGAACAAAAGAAGGAGACTCCCGAAAAGGAGGCAAGTCCTGTGGAAGACAGTCAATCGCAAGAGAAACAAGAGCTAAAAGAACAGTCTTCCGAAGTTCCGGTTTGTCAGGAAATTGAAGACGTCCCGGAAGGTTTTGAGGCTGTGAGCATTAAAGAATTGGAAGTAGTTGCCGATGAAGAGAGAAAGGAAGAAGAAGCCGCTAAAGCGGAAGACTTGCCAACAGTGGAAGAAGAACCTGAAGACTCAGACTCTTTGGATGGTGGAAGTGGAAATTCATCCGTTGGCGTCCCGGTGGACTCGATTGCTCTCGTCGGTCGCTACAAGCACACTAGCAGTGATAATGTCAGCGAGTCAAGTCTTCAAGAGTTTGAAAGAATTGAACAAGCTGTCGCTGCCAGAGGAGATTCGAGTCTTACTGGAAGTGAATGTGAACTGTTTGTTGGAAGTGGCCGCCTGAAGACGAGTGCAGATGGAAGCACAGGATCACTCAGCGAATTCGAACGTCTTGAGCAAGAGATTGTCGCCGAGGTTTCGCCACAGGAAGAAGTATGTCGACTAGAAAAAAATGAATTTACTTTTAGGTGATGATGCTGTCTGACATTCGTGAGGAAAGTGAGGCAGAAGATATGAGCATTCGTGGAGACGACGAAGAGGAAGAGGCGCATTCCGATGCCGAGATGAAGGTGCTACCAATTGTGGAAGATACGAGGTTGGCCACGCCAACTCCGGGCTCACCGACCGACAGCCTAGAGCCCCAACAAGTGGAGGTACTTTGAGTCGAAACGCTAGAAAAACATGTTTAGAGCCTGGCTATGAGGCTATTAGAAACAAGCACCGACTCACTGGAACCGAGCTTGCCTGTGGCTCAGTTGGCAGGCCCGAGTGAACGCCGAGACAGTCTCGATGATTCTCTGGGTGGTTTCGAGATTGTTCCGAAGATGACTGAGAGCATGAGAGACTCGCTGGAAAACCTTCCACAACAGGTGACGACAAATTCAGGATAATTGTTTATTTTACAGGACAAAGATTCTCTGCTTGAAAGTCAGAGCATGCTTGGTAGTCAGGATACACAGGCAATGCTCTCTGGAGATACTGTCGGCACATACCAAGAGCATGATGAAGATCGAGACTCTCTGACAGGCGACATGGATACGATGCTAAGTTCTTATCCCACCACTTTGACAACATTTGAGACGACGACGGTAAGGAATCTTCAAGAAATGACTCTCTTAGATCCGTCCTGATGGAACACTTGAAACGATTTCGAGACGAGTGGAGACTCGCGTTCGCGACCCGGTGATGAGTCGTGTGCAGTTCACAGGCACTGAAAGCGAAGAACGCCTCAAGGACCTTCCGATCGAACAAGAGACAGAGACTGTAGATGCAGAAGGCAATGTGACGAAGACAATTCGTCGCCAATCACCCCCCGGTCACAGATCTTCCCAGTGAATTCGCTAGTCTTCGTGCTGGCCCCCTTTAGCCTGCACGACGTCGTTCTGAGCGACAGAAATCTCCCATTTTGTTCTCTTATTGCGTAATCTAGTTAATCCACGTATCTCTCATTAGTTGCGTTGATGCAAGAGCTTTCCGCGGAGAAGAAAGATATCGAGTTGTTGTTTGTTCGTGATCGCTGGTTCAGAAGGAATATCGTGTTTCGATTCGTGTCCCGCTTCTGCACATTTATTTGTTGTGAATAGTTCATCTTCTTTGGTGATCAATCCCGCCCATCTTGTGCTTCAATGTAGACATTCCTCCCTTCCCGATAAACGCTTTTGTGACACTTGCAAAGAACAAGAAACTCTAAAGTTTTGAAAGGAGCGCACCTTGGAATCAATCCAAAGTCGTCATAATGGAAGGTGTTTCCTTTTGTACCAGTCAGAGCTTCAAGACTTTGATAGCTGGCGAAACTAAGAAGTGACTTTATGAGTAAACGTAACATGACTATATTCGTGATCACAACCGAGAAAAAAGTAAGCGAAGTAAAGGCCCGTAGAAATAAGGCCAAATACTCACAAACCGGAGGAAATATGTGCGGGAAAGCTAAGAATAAATTATATGACCGGAGCTCACAACCACACAAAAGAGCAGCTGACCTAGACACGAAAGCACAGTTGTTTGACTTGAGATTTGTTCGAAGTTGGACTTGCTGGAGCATAGGAAATAACAAAATCTAGCCTGAGATCGTTGGCTTCCAAAATCCGATTGTTTGATCACTAAACGAGAGTTTTCATTTAAAAGATCCACTCACCTGGACGCGGTAAAAAGAAGTGTTGAATTCGTGGAGACCTCGTTGATGGCCTCGGAGTGTGCTTTTGGAACCTGAGATCAACTGTTGAATTTTCCTCCTCTCAGAAACCTCATCGACAAGTCGCATTCTATGCGTTGAGTTGACATCCCAGAAACGCATGTTGCCCTCTTTGCAGACGGATGTGAGTAGTGAAGACGAAGCGAGGGTGCAGAGACCGAGCACGTACGCGTTGTGCGCCTTCAACTCGAGATGATCTCGCTTCGCATCCGTCAAACGTATTTTCATTATGTTCTGAAAGGAAGAGTTACAGATCGATCTCGTGCTAACCGAATCCTTCGAAGCGGTGTACAAGTGGTCATTGTAAGGAAGAATACACGTCACGTTGTCGTAGTGCGGAGGGCTGAATTCGATTGTCGCCTCGACGGTTCCCTTCCCATCATTGCCGATTTCATAAGCCTTTACATAATGATCCTTCGATCCAGTGTAGAGCCATGTCTTGCCATTGGCGCCACTCGCCGTTGCCAGACACGACACCTCGGATCTGGGCCATTCCTTCTCCTCGTTGTGTGACTCACTTAGGACTGTGAGTGGCAGCAAGGGCCCTTCCATAGGAGACCATCTTCTCCAGACTCCAAATGCGGACATCGCTGTTATATGAACTGAAGAGCAGACGTCCCGTTGGATCGATTTCCGTAGCATGAACCACGGTCTCGAGCATAGGACAGACGTTCTGCCGAGACGTGACCGTGAACCCGGAATCGCCTGAAGCGCCCTCTTCATCTTTTTATTGCATGCCTTCGTTGGTTTGTCCAGACGATTGCAGCAAATACGCGCATCCCTCCATGCGAAGGTCCCAGACTCGAATCTGCACGCGAAGCCTTGATGTAGTCGTTGGCTGCATACCTGATACATGCTGGTGGAAATGGCGAGATGAGAGTTGGGCACAAAGCGAACAGCGTTCACGTTGTTAGGATGCAGTCCGAGGGTTCGAACCTCGGAGCCCGTGCAAAGGTCCCAGAGCTTCGCGAGGCGGTCTGAAAAGGCTTTCCATCGTGATTGGCGGGAGTTTATTCGTTTGCTCGTGGAAGTGATTAGTCGACTCGATGCAATCACCTTTGGAGCCGGAGAGAAGTTGTTGGTCGTTGGCCGACACCGAGAGGACTCCCTTGGAGTGGCCCTCGAGGGTGTGCGTCCGCGCCACGACACGCCCGCTGCCCGCACTTCGACCATCCCATGGCACGATCCGGCCTTGACGACTGGAAACGAGACTGTGAGTGGAGGGACATTCGTTGTGGGCCTTGTTGATGAAGGGTGAAGTGACAAGAAGCTTCTAGCGGCATTTCCTCCAAGAGGCGCCATCTGGGAGTGGCTCAATTAGCGTGTGTCTGACTTGTCTCCCAGACGGCGCCTCGCAGCTTCTCTCAGCTGTCGGCGTGCATGAAAGCGAAAGAAGCGAAAGAAGCGTGCACGGAGACAAAGCACTAGAAGACTACGAGAATCGAGACCTTCCTCCGTCTCAACTCAATATAAATAAAGCGAAGAAAAGAAAGAAAACGAGGACCCGTTAATGAGCGATTTCGGGGAAGATTCTTTAGACCAGTTGGGAATGAGACGGGCGAACACCGACTTGGGCGGCTGCTGACTTGCCGGCTTGTCCTTCGAAGGCGCCTCGGGCAAGGGCGGCAGACGCTGTCTGTGGCTGAACTCTCAGTGAGAAGACTGACACCGAGGACTACCCTCTGTCCTCGCGTAGACCGGCGAGAGTTCGACTTCTCGGTGGCAGCCCGGCGATGGTGGAGCGGAGTTGGCTGCGCACGAAGGCTGGAGGATGGGTGAGCGAGGTGGTCGGCGGCAGGAGCCAGGCGCCGAAGGGACTGCACACACACAATCACTCTCTCGACCACAACCAAGGAGGGCGTCTATCCACTACATCGAGTGCCACACTCCCATTCATCTTGTGAGTAATCAAGAATTCCAAAGCGGCGAAGCTTTGCACGACGAAGCGACCAGCCACTCACGTCTTCTTCTTCTTCTCGCTGCGTTCCGTCTCCGTCGCCTCGGGGGAGGAGCTGCGGGTCTTCGTCGCGCCCTCGTCCGCGTTCTCAGTGGCTTCCGTGGGATAGAGAAGGTCCTCGGTGGTGGCTGTGCGACGTCTCGCCTTTCTCGACTCGGAGAGCGACTCGCTCATGGAACTTTCTGCACACACTGCACCAGAGAGACTCTCTTTACCCGGAGTTGGCCCGGGACTCGGACCACGGGCTCCCGAGGATGATGTGGACGGCGAGCGACTTTTCTTTCGCATTGACGACGCCTCGAGCATCTCGACGATGTCGTTGGCTGCAGTCTCCTCTCATTCGTTCTCTCCCACTCACCCACGGAACTGTCCTCGATGACAGTGGAAAGGAGTTGTTCATTGATGAAGGACTGCTGCTCCAGCTGCTGGATGCGCGCTTCGGACTCCTGCATGAGAATGTGAAGATGGGCAAGATGCAGAAGAGCCGCGTGCCGAGGCCAACTTTTCAAGCATCGAAAATAGCGCAGAAAGTGTGCACGAAATTGGAGAAGTCGCGGGCTTGGCGGGGGCTTCCCCATTTGGTCGTCTCAGGCCTCTCAGCCCCCCCCCCCCCCTCAGCTCCTTCTCCTTTCGCCTTCCAGGACTCTGGTCCCATGCCCTCGGAGGCAAATCGCGTCTTCTGGGCGTTGAAGTTGGATGAAAGTGTGAATTATTGAAAACTCTCCTCGTGTGTGTATTTTGTGTGTGAGCGAGAAAGAGAAGGGGCAGCAAGGGGGAAGGTGCGAGAGCAGCGAAGACCAACAGCCCCGGGATCCTCCCTCGCCCCGCGCTTTTCTTAGTTCGAGACAGCTGCCTGTTCTCCGCCGCCTCCAATCTGCCATTGCCGCCCATGTGATTCTGAGAGAAGAGTCCCTCAACCCGCTTGTCCCTGTCTCCTTCTCCCCTCCTCTTACCTTATTCGCTGCTTCGTGTCGAGCGGCATTCACTCCTTGATCAAGGGCGAGGGAGAGGAGATGGTGGAGGAGGTACTTCGCCTCGGCGACATTGTCGCAGGCTTCGGCGAGTGCTTGAAGGTCGGCGAAGGAGAGGGCGGCCTCGTCGTCTTCCGCTTCCTGCAAGAGGACCACTGAGAGTAAAAGTCGCGTGTCTACTCTGCCTCGACCTCGGCCTCGGGGCCCTTCTCCCGTCTCTATTTCGAGGATTGACCGCCGAGAGTCCCCAAGGACCTCGTCCCTCTCTCTAATAACTCGCAATTCGTGAAGCGACAACAGACCCGCCCCCCCCCCCCCTCCCTCTCCACACGGCACGTGTTTTTCCTCCATCGAATTTATTGCGCGAGTCACGCATGGCGAGCCCTTTGTGGACGAAGCTCGCGAAGGCCGAGAAGGCTGCGAGGGTCGCCGAGAGGATCGACGTCCGCCTCGCCCTTGTTGATCTCGACTCCTCCTCCAAAGGACTACTTGTTTTCCTCCTTCGTCTTCCCCCTCTTTTGTGCCTTTTCCAGTTGAGCGCCCCGGGGCGCCGCTTCTTCGACTTCTCCTTCCTCCCCTCCTTCTCCTTCTTCTCCTCCTTCTTCTTCTTGTGCTTCTCAAAAGAAGCGATCTTCCCTTTCGCAAGAAGAAGAAGTCTCAGTCGCGTCTTGCCCTCGTCGTCCTCACGCGCTTCCCTAAATATAGCGGTTTGGCGGCCGCGTGCTTGCTGTTTTCCTCGAGGCTCAGCGCGCGGCCTTCCTTATATTTCATGCGCACCCGTCCGAGGTCCGAGATGGGACGGCTGAGAGGTTCACGAGGGGCCATGCATTGACAGTGGAGGAGGACGTGTCTCCTCCACCCTTCTCCTCCTCCTTCATCCTCCCCCGCCTCGAGTGAGGCGGCTTGCGCGGTCATCCATTCTCGAGACTCTTCCAGATAAGCGGAGAAGTCGCAAAACAATGACGTGTGGCGGTCTCTCTCGGAGAGGGCGGAGGGAGGAAGCGGCGCCTCGGGTCGCGCATAAATCCTCGTTGCATGGAATTCATCTCGTGTTGGGGCCTCGAGTTGCGAGCCGTGCGCGGGGTCGGGGGGGGGGGGGCATTAGCCTCGCGTGGCGGCGCTCTCGGAGACTCGCGTGACTTGTCGCTTCCCTCGGAGCGAGTCGTGTCCGTGCTGCTCACTTGCTCAGTTTCGAGAGAAGGCCGCGATCCCCCGCCAATGGACAGCCGTCGGCCGACGTTGCCCGTGCAGGCGGCGCCGGATGCGAAGCGCGCCTCCATCCAAATGAAGGCAGGCATAATCGCCGACCGCCCCTCTCAGTCATGAGTTTCCAGCGCGGCAGCTACCGCTCCGAGTCGGGCAGCTTCTCCAACGGAATCACCAAGACGCCGCTCAAGGCCATCCTCAGCTCGTCGCCGGCCAAGAGCCGCGTCGTCACTCCCTCTATCCAAGTGATTCTTTGTATTATGGGCTCCCTCATCAGGTGAGTGCTTCTTCTCCTCCTCCTTAGTCTTGCAGTGTGTCCGTATGTGTGTGGATCATCTTCTTCTCACACGACTCGGGCTGGCGTCGCGTGCTCTTCGGCGCAGGCTCAGCTCTTTGCTCGGTCATGTTCGCGACGCTCGCCTTGACGACCATCCGTCGAGCCCACCAGTGAGTGCCAGGGGCAAGGGAAAGGGGAAGGGAAGGGAGGCTGGCAGAGGGGCGGGTCTCGAGGATTCCGGAATTAGTGGCGTTTCCTGGGAAAATCCACGGCTAATGGACAGCGGACGAGGGGAGGGCGAGCACCTCTCATTACCCTTTAATCTTCCTCTTTCGAGCCTTCTTCGCCTTCGAAGGCTGAATGTGGCGAGTCTCTGCTCCATGTCGGTCGATACTCGACCCGACTTGCCAAGAGCTGTCCACCAAGAAGCTCAAGAGATAAGAGAGGAAGGCCGGATGTTGCAGGCCGCCGCAGCCCGTCGACCCCATCCCGAACCTCATGCATCGTCGCTCCACAGTGCAAGGCCGAATGTCGCAGAAGCGCTCGGTGAGTGGAGTGCCCGCTCACTCGGCGTCCGTCGACGACGAGGCTCTTCACTCGCCGACGACAGTGCTCGTCGTGGGCGACGCGACTCGGCCCTCGCTTGTCGCTCCTTCGACTTCATGAGCGAGTGGCGGAAATGAGCTCCCTCCCCTTGAGGATGACGTGTATGTCCCCGTCCCTGTATATCCGACGAGCATCTCAGTCCCTTCTTCTCCTTCACTTCTCCTTAGTCTCAAACCAGACAACCGTCTCGTCCGCAGCCTTCCCAAGCTCTTCTCTACGGTGCAAACTCTTCTTCCTTTGTCAGTCTCAACCATTGCTCTCTAATATCTTCTTCCTTCTTTTTCCTTTCTTCCACTACTTCAATGAGCCCTTCCTTGTCTCTGGTGGATAAAATGTGCCAAAGACGAACCTTATTCGATCCGTCGACCTCCATGATGGCCGTCTGCACCTCGCTCAGCTGCTCGTTCACGTACTTGACCTTGGCCTGGTAAGCCTCGAGTTGCTCGAAGACCGCCTGTCGCTCGTCCACGTTCTTCTCGCTGAGGAAACGCTTCTCCTGTAAACATGAGGACTTCATTCGTCCTTTCAACTTCTCTTCCCCTTTGTCGTGTATCCAATGAGGTCCCAGGGGAAAAACAAGGCTTTCGAAAGAGTCTTGTGAAAGGGAGGGGGGGCGTGCGTGTTGTGGAGGAGATCTTCGACTTCTTATGGCGAATGCATGTCTGCGGCTATTCTGATGTCTTCTCTCAGGGCTCGAGAACACGAAACAAATTGCCCTCGCCGGTCGCTGACGCGAGACTCCGCTCTCCATCTCCTTCGCCTTCTCCTTCTCTTACCAATTGGCTGATATCCTCGAGGAGACGATGTCGCTCGGCGAGGTTCCTCTCCAACTCCTCCTCCATCTTCTGCACTGTTTGTCGTTGCACAACTAGACGAGCCAACTGCAAAAAGATTTCCTTTCAAAGTCTAGAGGAAACACAGACCGTCGTTTCGATGGAGGTCCATTTCTGTTTCGCCACCTTCGGAGAGAAGACCTTCTCCGCTTGAGTGCCACGAGCATTCGGACGAACAAAGCGAGTCCTTGGAGTGACCGGAGCACGAGCAGAGGCTGCCGCACGAGCCTGGAAACAGTATTTGAAGACGGCAGGCATACAGTATTCCGAGCGTTAGTGGCCTTCTCCTTGCGCAGTCGAAGGAGCTCCTCGTTGTTGCGTCGCATGAACTCCTCCCTCTGCCGGTCCTTGCTCTGCAGTTGCTGGATGACATTCTCCTTCTTGCGGGCGTCCTTCTCCATGTTCGCGACTCTCTTCGCATTCGCCATCTGTTCCTTCTGAGCCTTTCGCGTCTCCTCGGTTATTCGCTTCATCAATTCCACCTAAATGAGCCTTCCCTCTTCCCTTCATTATGCGCACCTTATTCTTCTTCATCTCCTTGAGATCGTTTTGAAGCTTGGCCATTTGCTGGCGTTCCGCCTCTTGTCGAGCCTACAATCTTCTTCAGAAACTCTTGAGAGAGTACTTACCTGCATGCGACGATGTTCCCTCTCCACGGACTGCAACTTCTTGAACTCCCCACGCATGTCGAGGAGCTTTCGTTCGTAGTCCTCTCGAATCTTCTTTCCCTGCTCCTGCGAAGCTTTGTCCGTACTCTTGGAGGCGAGCTCGGCGAGGACGCGGTCCCTCTCCGCCTCGGTTTGTTTGATGCGAAGTGAGAGTTCCGTCAGCTTCTTCTCGTAGGTGATGCGCACTTCGGCGAGTCGTCGCTCACTTCTCTCCAACTCCATTATCAGACGTTCCTGCATTCACATCCTCTCTCCTTGAGACAAGCCTCACCTTGATGGAGATCTCAGTCTGCAGATCCGCGAGATTGTCCCTCAACTCGGCGCATTCTTGTCCCATCTGGAAGTCGTCGTCGTCGTCTCCCTCGCCGTCGTAGATCGACTCGTCTCCGCCGATATGCTCCGACTCGCTCGAAGCATCCTCCTCCGTGTTCTCCGTCGGAGAAGTATAATCACTCGTCGCTGCTGCGCCTTTGTCTTCAGACTGGGAAGACTCACGTTCTGATGGTCTTTGCACCTTGAGACGCTCCACGTCCGCCCTCGCCTCTTCGATGAGAGTATTCGTCGGAGAGAAGAACGAAGTGTTCGGGGTACCTCCCATTGCCTAAAATCTGTAAAAGGAAGATGGAGGAAAGTACCTGGGACTTCCAACGAGAGACTTCTTTCCTCAGTTGCTCGCAGGTGGATTGAGACTCGTAGAAGGAAGACCTCAAAGTCTCCAATTCTTCTAGATAGCGTCGAATGGTGGATCCGAGGCCGTCGTCGTCTCCTTCTTCGTTGCCATTGCTTGTCCCATTGAGAGCTCCAATGACAGCGGAGTCCTTCTCCGTCATCAACTGCACATTTCTTTGTCGAAGGATCTCCGAAGTCTCTTGCAAAGCTTTCAATCGAACTCGCAACTGTCGAACTTCCGCCTATCAAATGGACTTGAATAAAGATTTGAAAGAAAGTGAACCTGAAGCATGAGATTCTCTTGATATTGATCATTGAAGACATCGCCGTCAGCCCCTCCGAGTCGTCTTCCTTGTTTGTATTCAAGGAGTTCTGCTTCCAGCTGGGCCACTCGTCCTCGCAGTTCGCCAATAAGCTTGCTCGATTTGTCTTGATTTGCCACCACCTGTGGAGAGTGAAGGGGAAAGGGGACTCGCCTTGTTCTTGATGTTCTTCGCTCGATTCGCATATTTGAGAGTGTTGAGAGTCTCGACGAAGTCGCAGTCACTCGGACTTACACACGCCACCATCAACGTTCGACTGCCACTCCTCTCTTCTTCCAGGACACTCACCTGTTGCCTCCGAGAGAATCTTGTAGAAGACGAGTGAGTTTGGAGTCTCTGTAGGGGACGTGGGAGACCTTTCCATTCGCTCCTCCAAGAGCGCTGATCACATTTCCGAGGGCGAGCTGCTCCCTTCAGAGAGAGAAGAAGAAGACTCACAAGACCACAATTGATGGAGATGCCTTCCTTGGCTCTGTCTCCTGTCGCCCCCGTCCTTTTGAGTCTCTCGGAGCCGGCGAGGTCCACGAAGTGGAACTTCGCCGTGAGGACTTCCATCTCGGTGGCGGCTCCCTCAGCAAGGCGTTGTTGTCGGATGGAAAGAGTGAAGATGGCGTGAGAGCGCGAAGACTGCTCGTTCATATTCGTCGAGGCGACTGTTCTGTTGAGAGCGCCGCTGCGGAGGATCTCCAGGGTCTGTTTCTCGATGAGATGGGAGAAGAAGGAGAGCTGACCTGCTGAGTGTCCGCCACACTCCGAGTGGCTGCTCCGTGCAAGAAGATCTCTCCTCGAGCATCTTCGTGTATTCGGAGATTCTGCGAGGCGCCCCTTTCCTCGGCGAGAAGGTCGATCACTTCCTCGTTGTAGAGCTGCTCCCAGTTCAGCAAACAGACAAGACCTTCACCTCGATGAATTGGACTGCCACTTCGAAGGTGGGCTGAATGCTTTTGGCGAGAAGAGCTTCGTCCCTCAGATCCGAGATCCTCTTGAAGACGTGGGCGATGGCTCGAGGAATGATTCCGATGTCTTCCTCGCGAGTCGTGCCCGTCGCCTCGAAGGCCGTGCCCATGGTGAAGGTCTTGCCCGAGCCCGTCTGCACACAGCTCCTCTCCCCTCTCCCCTCTCTCTTCTCACCTGGCCATAGGCGAGCACAGTAGCATTGAAGCCGTCGAAGGCGCCCTCGACGAGCTTCTCCACACAAGATTCATAAATGACGGCCTGCGCCGTGGGTTGATCGAAGACGTGGTCGAAGGTGAAGGAGCGATCGCCGCCAATTGTCACCTGCAACCGAGGTTGTCATGTTGGAGAGGAAAGAGACCTGAGGTTCACTGGGAGTGACGGCGGTGCAGACACGGCTTCCATCGAGTTTCTCTCGGTTGACCTGTGGACGAATCCTGCAATCTCATTCTTCCTCTATCTCTTCTCTCTTTGTGATGTGTGTCTTCGTTTCTCGCGTCAGAGGGGGGAAGGGGGAGACGTCTTCTCGCGGCGCCGAGTCGGAAGTCGCCGTTGACAGGCAAACACCCTGAACGCCGTCGCCCCCGACCGCTATTTAGCAAGAATTGAGCACTCTCTGAGGGTGAAGAGGGGAAGGAGCAGAGAAGAGAAAGACTTACCTCAGGGCAACTTGCACGCTGGAGTCGCCGCTTCTCGACGACGACAGGGAGGAGGCCTCACTCATGGTTGGTGGAGGCCTCGGCGCCGCCGGCGGCAGCTGCAAGCACTCGGACACGGTCTCTGGCCGAGGGAGGAGAGGCGACGCCACAACAAACACTCCGCCGAGGATCTCCACCCTCTCGCCGTATCACTCACGAAGGAGAAGAAGAAGAAGAAATGGACAGAAAAAGGCAAACGGCAAGGACGCGCGAGGGTGCTGAAAAAGGAAAGGGGCGCTGCGAGAGGAAAGGGCGCTCGTCTTGGACCGCTCGGCCAGGTGCTCCGACCCCCCCCCCCCCGTACAGAAATCGATCGATGGTATGGACTCACTCCGGAAACACTCTCGTCTATCGGGGAGCGGAAGCAGGAGGAGTGAGGGGCACGAAGAATAGACGCCTCCTTCGAGGATTAGAAAGGCCGTCTGAGAGAAGACTGAGCGAGGGAGGCGCGAGCCCCCGAGGCGACCGCCCTCGTCGCGGAGCACAGGTAGCCCGTTCGGCCCTCGGCTCGCCTCCAGCACGTGCGATCAATTGGGCGATGGAGGTGGAGGTGGAGGGAGGAAGAATGAAACTCGTCGGAGCTGGCAGGCGACGGCGAGGCGGCCACCAACGGGGGCGAGGGGAAACGGGGCTCTGAACGGGGTCGAAGAGGAGAGAAGAGAACGTCGGCACGCGCAAAAAGCGCCGAATTTCGAAAGAGAGTGAGAGGAGAGCGAATTATGAGAGAGAAGATCTCATCTCCACACTTTCTCTTTCTCTCAACAAGACAATGTTTCCTGTGAGAAGAAGGAGAGAGAGGACGAAGGCGGCAGGCGAGGAAGAACAAGGCTCTCCCGTCCCTCTGCAGAAACACGATCCCCGGAAGACGCGGGCCTCCCTCTCGCCCCTCGCCTTCCCTCCTTCGCCATTTCAAGGTCTTCGCCCTTGTCTTCGTGGACTCCCCGCCGCGTGGCAGGCAACGTCTGAGTCACGACTCGAGGCGTGCGAGGCCAACGCCAATGGATGACTCCCCAGGGCGGGGGGCGACGAAGGACGCGCCGCTACGCCTCCTCCCTCGGCCGTCTTGAGGAGTGCTCTCCTCCTTCGCCTTGCTCGGAAGAAGACTCGAAGCGCGGCTTCCGAGGTCTCCGAGGGTTGCGAGCGAGGGCGGCGGTGCAGGGCGTTCCTTGAACAAGCGTTGCAAAAAATGTTCGCCCGCGCGTCCCTTTTGGCGCTCTTCTCTCCTCTTCACTTCTCTGCCCTTTCGACGGCTTTCTTCCCGTGTTCTCACGCGAATCTTTTATTTATGAATGAGAAGCCGAGGGCGAGTCTCGTCTCTTCACAAGCACTCTCACCTCTTCCCAGAGGGAGTCTCACCTTCCCTTGTCTCTCTTGTGTGAATCCCCTGAAGGAGTGCAAATTGCGGCTTCCGCTCTCCCTGCCTCTCCTTTTCCCTCTCCCCCATCCGGCTCTCTCAAGTCGGACGAGTGAGAACTCGACGGGAAGGCGTCTTGTTCTCTGGGAAAGAAGAAGGCTTGGAAGCTTGACCTCGTTCCTCTCGCTGCAAGGCATAATAATGTGGCTCGTCTTGTGCCTGATCGATATATCAATAAGGCTTTAAGACCGACAGGAGATCGAGGCGGCAAATGAGGCGGCGTGTAGTGCGGCGACCTCCTCGAGGCACTCAACAAAGGCCTGCACGGCTGGTCGCCATCCGCTTGCCTCCACTCGGAGAGGGCGAGGGGGGGGGGACCTCCTGGGAGGTCTTCGATGAAGACGCCATCCCTATATGTGGCTGTCTTGTTTATTTATCCGTTGAAGAGGCGGCGCAACCAAACATTTCTCCTCGACGCTCGCTGTAATGCTCAAGGAGGAGCTGTCCCCTCGTCCCCTCGTTTATGACATCCCCCCCCTCCCCCCCCCCCCAGCCCCGGCCCCTCCACTGCCGCCAGGCGTCTTCGTCTTATCAAGCGCGCGTTGTTTGCCGAGAGCGTGCGAGTCGGGGTGAGCGCGTCCTCGATGAAGTCGGGGCCGAGTTGCAGTCGGCGTCGCTTCTCCTTCTCCTTCCATGCCATGATCATTATCCCGTCAGCCTCCCTTTCCCTTCTCTTCTGTGCAGTTACGGCGCCGTGTCGCGCATCGATTTTCGTGGCCGTTCAGTCTTCCTTCGTTTCCCTCTTCCCTCTCTCCTTTGTGCCAGCCGACTGGACACGGCGACGCGCCTTGACCCCCGTTGCAGGAAGACGAAGGATGCCCGGCTGAAGGAGTATGGCCTGGGCGAGGGAGATGGAGCCGATTCCCGAGGAAGAAGATGGGGATGGAAGAGAAGTGACGAGTCGTCTCCGGCAGGTCTTCACCTCGGAGAAGGTCGACACTCTCGTCAGGTCGGAGGCATGCACCGCGTGTCGTGCCACTTCCTTGCTCCTTCTTCTGTTTGCCTGCCTTCGCGTGTTCTCTCATTTGTCTCTCATCGGAGTGTCGTGGCTTGTCTCCTCTCCCCTCCAATTCCCTTCACTTCCCCTCTTTGCAGCACCGTGCCCAAGGGCGTCGTCCCCGAGTCGTGGCTCGTCGAGAGCGAGGAAGTCGTCGATCCTGAGTGAGTCTTCTTGAGAAAGAGGCGAGAGTGGCAGGATGGCGACGACTTATATCACGGAAGGCCTCGGAGGACAGACGTCAGCTCGAGGCTCGTCTTACACCTACACCTATGAGTCTCACTACGACCAGCCACCGATGGAGGACGTGCAGCTCTCGCCGGCGTCGCAGTCACGCCAAACACAAAAAGTCACTCGACTCACGAAGGTTCGCCTCGCTCGCCTCTCGACGCAGCTCTCCTCTCCTCTCAGGTGACGACGACGCGCAGCGTGCGCCAGGTGCCCGTGCCCGGCCCCTACGCCGACGTCTTCTTCGACGCCGCCGGCAACGCCATCCCCGTCGCCGACATCCATTCCCCTGCTGCTGGTCGGCTTTTTCCCTTTCCCTTCTGAATTTTCACAGGCGAGTACAGCGACGAGGAGCTGGTCAACATGGGCATCGGTCTGCGAACTCTCGAGTTGGACGGTGCTTCGGGTGGCTGGGAGACACGGGCAGCGCCACCGCCGGCGCCTTCATCTCACACCTCGCGGACTGATGGTCAGTCTCTCACTTTGCACTTCACTCATCACTTTCTTCTCTCTCCCTCTCCCTTCTCACTTCTCACTCCGAGACTCAAAGGGCGATGTTTGCAGAGGCGCTGCCCGGAGTGCCGGGCATTCCCCAGATCACCGATGGTGAGTCTTCCCTCTTCTTCACTCATTCTCTTCTCAGTCGACGCCATGGAAGTCTCTTTGGCGTGGCTGTCGCCGGTGTCGTCGGCTGCATTGCTCGGCTACCAGATCGAGTTGCGTCGAGCTCCCTTCGGCGAGTGGGAAGGCGCCCACGACGACCTCCTCACGGACACTCAATGCACGAGTGAGTGCTCCCTCAAAGCTCTGCTCAGCAACCGAAGACAATTATCCGGGGCTGGTCTCCCTTCTCCCATCCGTCGAGGAGCTGTCACTCTGTCCCCTTGCTCCTTCCCCTCTGTCCCTTCTGTGTGAGGGAGGCGGCGTCCTTTCCTGGCCACGTAATCCGACCAGTCTCTCGTCCCCTCCCTCCCTCGTCCCTCTCCCTCCCTCGTCCCTCACAAGTTCTTGATTAGGCGCTGCTTGCAGGCCTCTGTCCCCTCCTCGTCCCTCCTCGTCCCGCCTTTTCTCACTCAAAGACTCAGAGACGAATACAAAGGAGCTCTTTTGTATTCGCCGTGTCGACGCAGCTCGCCCCTCCTCCCTCCTTCTCTTCCTGTGCCCCTTGTGGATGGAGGTGCTTCACTGGGAGTTCGAGCGTGAGGAGCTCCTCACTCGCCGCGTCCTCTCCCCCGAGGGCATCGTCCACCTCGAACGACGGAGTCGAGAGACTCGCCGGGGCTCGCGGCCCTCGCCCATTCGTGAGAATCCTTTCTGAGTGAGGGGAAAGGGGAAAAGGGAGAAGAGAAAGAACTCTCAAAGGGGGAGGAAGGTCCATCGAGGGTGAAGGGAGAGGCGACAAGGGAAAGGGAAAGGGGCGAAGGGCGATTCCATCTCGCTCGCGCCTCGTCGCCCGCCACCTGAGGACATGGGCTCTGTCGACGCCCTCCACATTCTCTCTGGTAGACTTCTTCCCAATTATAAGTTGAACGTTCATTGAGTTGATCGGGGTGTCTCGCTCTTCAAAGTGATTTGTTTTCTTTGTTGAAGATGAGTGATTTCAGTCACGAACTTGGATGCCTTGGGCGAGTATGCCTTCCGAGTGTCGGCAGTCTCGGCTGCCGGCATGGGGCAGCCGTCTCCGTCGTCGACGGTGGTGCAGCTTCGTCCAGCAGTGTCCCACTCGAATGGTTCGTCCTTCGTCTTCCTCCTCGCCTTCTTGTGTCAAGGGCGACCTTTTATTGCGCGAGTCTCTCTCGCCTTGCTCCTTCTGACCAGCTCGCTGATCGATGTCCCTCTTGCCCGCGCCTCTTCTTCCTCGACCATCGCCTCATTTCAATTATGAAGCCTCATTCGGGAGACGACCGTTTGAGGCGATTGGAAGAGACGTCCCCTCGCCCGCTGATTCATGGCTCTCGAGAGGGCGAGGGGTCAGCCAACATGGGCCTTCCCCATTTCCTTCCTAGTCTCACCGAAAGAGGGAGCTTGCAGGCGACACGGCACTCTTCCCTCCGAGTCGACCGGCTGTCACCTGGGTGGAAGGAGATCGGGCGACCATCGAATGGGCGCCGCCCGTCCTCAACACTTCTTCGGCTCCTGTCGCAGGCTACCAGGTGGAATACCGGGCAGCCGGCACCTCGGAGTGGTTGATCGCCAATGATGCCCTCGTCACAGAAACCAACTACCAAAGTAAACTCTCTCCCGTCTCCTTTCACTCCTTTCAGTCACGGGTCTAAGACCGAATGGAGAGTACGAGTTCCGAGTGAGAGCTCGTAATGCAGACGGCTTCTCCGAGCCTTCTCGTTCTTCGGGTCTCGTCCGAATCAAGCCGGCAGCCCCAGCAAGAAGAAGCACGCTGCCGATGGGCGAGGTGTCCCCACCCGGCCAGCCCCTCGTTCGTCTTTCTCCTTCCTTCTCATTCTCGCTTCTCCTTCCTTCTCATTCTCGCTTGCAGGTCGTGGAAGCGGACATGGATTGGGTGCGTCTTCAGTGGTCTCCCTCAGCAGCTTCCGAGCCCATTTCCTACGTGGTGGAGCTGCGGGAGATCGGCGACCCCGCCTGGTACGCCGCCACGGAGAGACCTCTCCCCGGCACGGCTCAGACCAGTCTGTTCATCTCCTCTCTTCATTTCTCTTGCAGTTCGCGGTCTTCGAGCCAATTCGACCTACGAGTTCCGAGTGTGGGCCGAGACGATTCACGGTCGGAGTGAAGTCTCGGAAGTGTCCGACGTGGTGCAGTTGCGACCTCGCATTCGTTCTACCGTGCTGAGGGGAGTTCCGGCGAGGATGGCAGCTCCCGAGTATCAGAGTGTGGAAGGAGATCGTGTGAGCATCTGCTGGTTGCCCGCGAGCAGCACTCTTCCTGTCCTCGTACGTCTCCCTTTCCATCTTCGAGTTTCCAGGGTTACGATGTCGAATTCCGAGACTACCAACAGGACGCAGGCTGGTACAAAGTGAACGAGGAGCCAGTGACGGGATGCAAGATGACTGGTAGTTCTCTCTCTTCTCTCTTCCACTCTCTTCTTCTCTTGATTCAGTCGGAGATCTGATTGTCGGCCACGAATATCAATTCCGAGTGATCGCCATGAACAGCGTCGGCTACTCCGAGCCCTCGGACCCCTCGCCGCCCGTCACCATTCAGCCTTCTGCTAGTATGTCTTTGTACTCCCTCTCCAACCTTTCATATTGTTTTGTAGACGGCGGTGCCAAATTCATTGAGGCGGAGCGTTTCGGTGCGGTGCGACTTCTTCAAGAAGAGATGCAACGAGAGTCACCGCCTCTGCCAGATCGAGACGACTCGCCGCCGCCCATCTCCAGAAGCGCCTTCCCTAACAGCAACTGTAAGTCTTGAGTCTCTTCAAGAAGCTTGCAGTGCAATGGCGTGATCCGAATCTGAAGGAAGTGATCGAGTATCTGGGATCCCCCGACAAGAACCTCCAATTGAATGCTTCCGGCTATCTCCAGCATCTCACTTACAACGACAATCTGATCAAAGAGGAAACTAGGTGAGTCTCCCTTCTCCCCCTCAAGTTCTTCAGAGAACTTGGTGGCATCCCCAAGTTGATCCGTCTTCTGGCGAGTGATTCTCCCGAAGTGCAGAAGAACGCGTGTGGATGTCTGAAGAATCTCGCCTATGGAAAGGAGAACGACGCGAACAAAGTCTGTCTCACAAAGAGAAGACTACTTCTTAGAGAGCAATCGTGGAGTCGGACGGCGTTCGTCTGCTGGCCGCCCTCCTTCAAACCACTCCCGACGGGGCGGTGAAGGAGGAGGTGACGGGCGCCCTCTGGAATCTCTCTTCCACCGACCATCTCAAGCAGCCCATCCTCGAGGCAGCCGCTTCTCCCATTGTCACTCAGGTTCTCCTCTTTCTCTTCTCTCAAACAGAGAGGAATGAAGGTGATAGTGCCGGGTTCTGGCTGGCATCCGGGGGCGAACAGTCAACTCGTCGATCCCTCCAGACCCCTCAACACAAATCTCTTCCGAAATGGCACGGGTGTTCTCAGGTGAACATCTCCTTTCCCTTTTCTTACAAAAGTACAGAAATATCTCGGCCTCATCGCCAAAAGCGCGGAAGATTCTGCGGGATGCTCCTCATCTCATCGAGAGTCTCCTCCACTTCCTCTCCATGGCTGTCACACGAAACCAAGTTGACTCGAGAGCTGTGGAGAACGTCGTCTGTCTTCTCAGGAATCTCTCCTACAGGTATCCTGCTTCTCTCGAAGAGAAGTCTTCTCTAGAATACAAGAAGTGGAAGATCCCAACTACGACCCTTACAAGGCTCATCTCGCATCCACTCGAGAAAGAAGCAAGTCCGCGCCCTCGGGCAGTCCCAAGGCGAAGAAGAAGAAGGACAAGAAGGAGAAGAAGCCCTCGAGCATTGTCCAGAGAGTCGAGGTGTGTCTTAGTCCCTTTCCATTGGAGGGAGTGATGATTTCTGTAGAGGGAGCTGTAATGGGAGTGGATTGTTGTCCTTCTTTGGAGGGATTTAGTGGGTGTGAGTGTGAGAGAAGACAAGGTGACCATAAATCCCTCTGAGAGAGAAGAGAGAGGATTGCAGGGAGCGGCCCTTCTCTGGCAGCCTGACACCGTCCGTCTCTACCTCAAACTCCTCCAAGACGCCTCCAACATTGACACTCTCGAAGTGAGAGACCCCAGACTGAATGAGAACTCGAGTTGCAGGCGTCGGCGGGGGCCATCCAGAACCTGGCTGCTTGTCAATTCGAGCCGTCAGCCCAAGTGAGGGCGACGGTTCGAGTGGAGAAAGGGTTGCCCGTCTTGGTGGAGTTGATTCGAATTCCCGAGGACAAGGCGAGTCTCCCCTTCTTTCCCCTTTACTTCTTCTCAGGTTGTCTGTGCCGTGGCGACGGCCCTTCGGAATTTGTCAGTGGATGCTCGCAACAGAGAGTTGATAGGGAAATACGCGATGAGGGACTTGATCGCCAAGTTGCCCGAGAAGGCGACGCGAGTTGCTTCGACGAGTGATCAGACCCTCGTCGCTGTCCTCGGAATCCTCTTCGAAGTAGTTCGCTCATCAGCCGCCTTCACTCGAGATCTTCACGAGAACCGCGGCACGGACCGTCTCCGAGCCCTGGCGAAGGCCTATCCCACTTACAGTGCCCGAGTCTGCAAGTACGCCTCACAGGTTTCCATCTCCTCCTCCAACAAAAATAACTCCATCTCCAGGTTCTGTATGCGATGTGGCAGCAGAAGGAGTGCCAAGACGGCTTCCGACGAGGCGGTCTCCGAGAGTCCGACTTCTATGCCGGGCCTCGAGCTGTCGACCACTCCGCCACCTTGTCCAGACCCATCTCCTCTCAAGGCCGAGAACGACCTGTGCAACGAGGCGACGAGACCCTCGATGACTCCTCCTCGCCTCGAACGACGCCCCTCGACCCGCGGCTCCCTCATCGAGACAACGTCTGTTCTTCTCCCCTCTCCTCCCTCACAAAGAGCTTGCAGTCGGAGCCCCTGTATGCCTCGGTGCAGAAGCGACGAGGCGGCGATGTGGACGACAGCTGGGTCTGAGGCTTCCTTCCCTCCCGGCTCCTTCTTGCTCTTCTCTCATCACGGGTCTCCCTCTGCCTTCTCCCCCCTCCCCCTCCCCCCTCCCCTTCCACGGAACTCGACAGCCCCTCATCCACAATTCATTTCTCAGCTTCTTTATCGCTAGTTTTTAGTGGCCACAACAAATAGCAGGTATATGGGAGGATTTGCTCCTTTCCTTCTTTTTGCTCCATTAGCTGCCTCCTCTCTCTGATCAATGAGAGAGTGTTCTTCTTCCCCCTTTCTTCTTCTTCGTGATCTTCCACATTCTCTCTTCTTCTTCATCTTCTTCACTTAGGCACTCGTGTCATGTACAACAACATACTGATTCCCCCTTTATAAAGACTATTCTCTTCTCTTTTGTTATGACACATCGAAGAAGAAAGAGATCCCCAGAGGACGTCACTCGAGGCGTGGCGGGACTCCTAAGAGAAGAGGTAGAGGATAATTGGGAGGGAAGGCGGCTGCAGCAAAGGACTCATTGATGCTATCACGGCCACTGAGAGGCCTTGGACTTTTCCCACGACACACAACTCTGCAATTAGAACCAAGACACCCCCCCCCCGCACTTCCGCTCGTCGCGCACTTCCCGAACACCTTCGACCCTCCTCTCCTTCTACTCTCCCGGTAGTCCTCCTTCTTCGGGAAGAGAGAGGAGATGGAAGTGTGCCGATGCTCAGTCGGAGTCGAGTCGCAGGTGTCGCTCGTCTCCAGTCTTCACTCACTTCGCTGCCGAGGGCAAATGGCAGTCGTCTTAATTATCCTCGACTCCCGACACGAAGAAGACCAAGTGGGCCGTGAGTCGTGGGCAAACCGTCATTGCTGTTCCTTCTTCGATAAGATCGAAGGGCCACCCTTCACTAGAGCTGCTTTTAGCGCCTTCCCAGAGGTGTGAGGGAGAAGGGAAAAGAGGAGGGGAAGGAGGAGGCTGCCGCGAGGTGTGAGGCGGCACTTCGTCAAGACGCCAATTATCCCCGGCGATCAACTGCGACGCAACAAAAGAGAGCCGCGCGTTGCCTGCCTCGATGCGAGTCCCGACGAGCCTCCTTCCCCCGTGAAGGCGTCGCCGGTGCTCGACCTTGACTCGAGACTCTGCAACTCCTCGTCACTCACTGATTTAGAGCCCTCCACTCACCCCGTCCATCTCTCTCCTCATCGAGGTCGAAGGACCGACGAGAAGGAGGAGGAGAGCCTGCAAGCAGAGCGTCACATAAATTCCGGATTGATTTTGTGTCCGTCCATATCATTGAGTAGGAATAAATTCTCGCCTTCCTAGATGGGTGTTCATCGCCAGAGGCGACTGTCGGCACAGAAGAGAGAAGGCGGCGGGCATCCCCCTCGCCCCGTCCCTCTGCGGTCTTCTTCTTTCGAGTCTTCCCATTGCAGACAAGACTCGGAGTGAGGCGAGAAGCATGATCGAGGAGTCAACAAAGGCCCTTCAAGGGACAGTGGCGGCTCCTCCTCCAGCAGGGCAGATGGCGCCCCATCGCTCGAGCATTATGCCGTCAATCTGTAGCCGCCGGCTCTCTTCTCAACTTGGATCCCCTCCCTCTTCCCTCCCTTGCATCCCTTCCCTCTTTCTTTCCCTTCTTCTTCCCGTTCCCCTGTCGCGGTGGCCGATGTCCGAGAGTGTCCGGTGGGGGTCGGCGATCTTTATCGCCGAGAGGACACGCGGCGAGGTGCCAGTCGGCTGTCGCGACACGCAGGCCGAGAGGCGTGCGGGGTGAGAGAGACACAGTACTCCCTCGCTCTCGTCCCTCTCCCTTCTCCTCCCTGAATGAGGCTCCTTCTCGGAAATGATCAGATTCCCGGTTTGAGGCACCTCTTCGAAGGGAAAACAATCGCCGAGGGGAAATGCAAATGAGCGGCGCTCTTCACGGCTCGTTGCCCTTCTCCCTTCCCCTTTGCCCCTTCCCCCTCCACAGTCTCTGTTGTAAGCGGCGATCTCAGAGAGCGAGCTCCTCGTTGTAATCCGCTAAGCGGCGCCGTCCCTGACAGCCGGCCGTCGGTCTTCTTAGCGCGAGCCGCGACGGCGCTTCACGCCTCGTGCCAATTAAGAGTCTCGGGGCGAAGAGAAGCGACGAGTCGATTACGGTAATCGATGTCGAGGGAATTGCGTCTGGAATCGGAGTTCCCCTGAGAGGAGAGAGGACTTATCAAGGAGTCGCAGCCGTGATTCCCCCACCGATATCCCTTCCATTCGCTTAGAGCTAGCTGACACCCGCCAGTCAAGAACCGTCCGAGGAGGAGGAGACGGGGGCGACGAGAAGAGGAGTAAGGAGAGAAGGAGGAGGAGGAGAAGGGGGAGGATGATAAGAAGGGGGAGAAGAAGAAGAGGCTGCCGGCAGTGGCTGGCAGCAAGCGTTGTTGAGTGGCGTTGGAGGAGGGGCGAGTGCTTTGTCGGAAGAGGAGCTTATCTCGATGACTTCTCCTCAGAGAACAAGGCTCATAATTCAGGCATCAGTGCGTCGATCTACGGTGCTGACTGGTGGAGGGCGAATGGGCGAGGGGCAGAGGGGCCCCGCCCCCCTCGGCCCGCCTCCTCCCTCTTCAGTCTCCCCCTCCCCCCTCCCCTCCTCGGCCAGAGCGCAATCTCGGCGTGTTCATCAGCTGATTTCATCATTTCTCCCTGATAATCTCTTCGATTCGATCGCGTCGCGCGCAGTGGCGAGCCAGTCGGCGGTCTGCGATGGCATCTCCCCGCCTTCTTGCAGATGGGCGACTTCAAGCCCTATGTCGGCATCGGCGGCACTGATCTCATCTACAGCGGCGGTGGTGGCGGCGATGCTTCGCTCCTCGCCGCTCCCCCGGCTGCCATGCTCTCAGCCCCGATGGGCTCCCTCATCAACGTCGACGGAGAAGGTCTCGCCCTCATCTCCTCCGAGGGAGATATTGTCAATGAAGAAAACGTAAGTCTCCCTTCTCTCCCTCTCCATGTCCACAGGTTTTCTCCCCGGTTAAGCCAGCGACGTCCTTCTACCAGACTCATGCCGGAGCTTCCAACTTCTATTACGCGCAGAAGATGCCCGAACCCTACGGTAAGCTCCTCTCTCGCAATCAATGATGGCCACTAAGCGGTCTGCCAGCACGCGCCAACTCTCTCAGTCTTCTCTCACTAACCACGAATTTGCAGCGTCGCAGTCGTTGTACCCGCAGATCTTGTTCAACTCCTACTACCCACAACCTCTCTCGGGGGCTTCTCCCTGTGGCGACGCCGCGTCTTTCCACGCTCAGCCCGTCCTCGCCGACTCGACGATGTTCGTCTGTGAGTGCCTCCTCCTCTCTTCTCTCTCCTCTTTCTCTCTCTTCTCGTCAAAGTCTCCTTTCCCTTTCAGCTCCGAACGGCACGGCGCAGAACTTCCTGCCCACGTCATATCCGAGTCCCTATCAGCAGAGTGACTACTACGGTCTTCAACAACAAGCGAACCTCCTCGCCCAGCAACAGCCCCAACAGCAGCCGAGTCGAGTTCCTCAGACAGCGTGCTCCTCCAGCGACTCCTCCACTTCCTCAGCTCGATCCACGACCACTTCAAGCAACGGCGCCGCCTCGACCAATCCTTCGTCTGCGTCGTCGGCGGGGTCACGGACGAAGCCTCGGAGTGCGGCGACGGAAGGTCGCGAGTGTGTGAACTGCGGAGTGCAGAACACGCCGTTGTGGAGACGCGATGGGACGGGGCATTACTTGTGCAACGCCTGCGGTCTCTATCACAAGATGAACGGCTCGAATCGACCTCTGGTGAAGCCGAAGAAACGCCAGGTCCGTCCTCCTCCTTCTTCCTCTTCCCTTTCTTCTCTCGCCTCGGGGAAAGGTGGCACTCCCGACAAGGAGACGCGCCTCTATCGGCGATCGCCGCGGAGATCTTGTAAGGGATTGCGAGAGCGACACGGCTGTCAGGGATACGGTAGCTCCGAGGCCGGTCAGCGCCTCTTTCTCGAGGGCTAATTTGAGGTTGCGAGACGAGAATTCATGGCCCGTTTTGTGGAAGTCAAGAGGGGGGGGGGGGGTCTGTGGACTGGTGATGATTTAGTGGGAAATGAGTGAGGAACCTTGAGGACGCTTATCTCCGCGTCTGTCTAGAATTTGTTCGAGGACAAACGGGCAACGGAGAGGGAGGGGAAGGGAGGAGGAGAGGATCACCTTCACGAGGTCGCTTTCAGAGTGCGCAGAAGAGGACGGGCGTCACTTGTGTGAACTGCAAGACGAATCAGACGACGTTGTGGCGACGGAATGGCAATGGAGAGCCCGTGTGCAACGCCTGCGGACTCTATTATAAACTACACAACGTGGGTCTCTTCTTCTCTTTGGGGATAAGTAGCGGCTCTTCAGAGGTCGGAGTGGGTGATCTGAGGGAGGGATGACTCCCAATTAGCCCGTTACCTGTCCGGGATTCCCTCTCCTTTCCTCTTCCTCTCAAGGGGCGGCGAGCGCCGACGCTCTCAGTCTCCGATCTTATCGCTCTCCACCGTAAATAAAGCGACTGCAAAACGCGAAGACACCTTTCTGGCCGCGCGCGTCCGCATTCAAAGACAGAGGAGACGCGAAGGGAAGAGACTCGAGACTCCTCTCAGACTACGGTAGTCTCTTCAGGTGTCGAGACCGATGACGATGAAGAAGGACGGCATCCAGACTCGCAACCGCAAGATGAGCAGCAAGTCTTCCCTCGGCAAAGGAAAGAAGCGTGAGGAGGACGGAGTCTCCCAGGGCTCCTTCTACGGCGCCGTCCTCTCGAAGCCGCAATACGACTTGAAGATGTTCAACTCGGCGCCTTATATGGCAGCCCCGACGACTCACTATCCCTCGCAGTTCATCTTCCAGGCACACGGTCAATAGTTCCTTCTTCCTCCTTCTTCTCCCTCTCTCAACTCTTGCAATCGACTCCGAGTGATTCCTCGGAGGTGTGCGGGAATTTCGTGAAGTCTCTCTCTTCTCTTCTCTTTCCTTTCGTGCAGTCAGGTGTCCCACAGTGCCAGAGTGTACAGACTTCTTCTCTCTCTATCATATTCCGAGCCGTATGGGTGCTACGAGCTCTTCCTCTAAATTATCAGCGTTGTGTGTGAAGAGGTGCCATAGGTGTACAGACGACGACCTTTGCCTCCTCCTCCTCCTCCTTTTCCTTTCATTGTGATAGTTTCCTCCTTGCCAGCTAAGTGAAGAAATAAATGTCAAGCATGACTCCTCCTCAGACTGAGTGTTGAGGCGACTCCTCGCCACGCAGAAGATGACTGAGTGAGGCGAGTGGAAGAGACGGGGAGAGGGGAAGAGGACCTTTCCTCCCAGGCACGCATTCAGGTTTGTCGCGATCGTTATCTCAGCGTCCTCTCTCCCCAACCGTTGTGAACTCCGTTTCCCTCCCAAGTGAGAAGAAGGCAAAAAGGGGGTTGTGGTTGTTGGCATCTGATAAGCTCCTAATGGACACTCAGTAACCACAGGAGCATCTTCTTCCTTCCCCTACCCTCTATTACACGTGTTGTCTGACAGTGAATTTCGTAAAACACACTTTTATTTTCACCCATAAACGAGTCCCGCTTTTCTGAGATTCGACAGTACAAGCTTTTCAACTAGATCATTCACACGGCACCCGTAAAACGAACATTGCAAAATGAAATTCATAGGGTTATTCAGTCACAATGGGCAGACCGTAGAGGGTGACAGCAGCTCCGGTCAGATACCGTAGCTTGCACGCGGCCTTCGCGACGAGAATCGCGTCGATGAGAA
This sequence comes from Poikilolaimus oxycercus, assembly GCA_034700245.1. Taxonomy (NCBI): domain Eukaryota; kingdom Metazoa; phylum Nematoda; class Chromadorea; order Rhabditida; family Rhabditidae; genus Poikilolaimus; species Poikilolaimus oxycercus. The sequence goes on from JAQIXL010000295.1 coordinate 27,334, forward strand.
GACGCACGTCTCCGTTCACAGAGAAGCAGCTGTAACAAGGAATGGCTGAGGGAAAGAGAAAGAGGCTAACCTTTCGACAAGCTTCGTGAAGAAACGATCGATCTCTCCATCAGTGACCATCCAGAGACAGCCGACAAGACAGGGACAACGCGCTACTGAGTAGTCGTAGAAGGTGGCCTTGCCGTCGAGACCGAAGCCCTCAGGAGTGACGCGCACGCTAACAAGAAAGATGGAGTGAGGAGGAGTCAAGGTCGAGCTCACCTCGAGCAACCCATCAACATGGCGACGGCCTTGCAGTCACTTCGACGTATGGCCGACCTGCTGAAGTAGCGAGACCCCGAGCCATGACCAAGGTAGCTGCGAAGGAAGATTTTCCCATCACTTTCCACTTACAAGAAAATCTCGCTGTTCGCCAAAAGCTCGCGAATCTTTGTCGAGTCTGGGGCGCATCCAACAAGGCCTTGCCAGTTGTGTTTCTCTACGACGGAAGTTAGACGATTCTTCGTTTCCACCAAATCTCCTCCCGGGTCCAACACGTAGAACGTGTTTTTGCAGTTGACCGCTTTCGGAAGCTTGACCGAAAACGCGTTGAAATACAGCGCTGACTTACCACATCCGACTTCTCGAGCAGACGAAAGAGCACGTGTGCAGATGGGACACGAGCGAAGCGGGGACTCTCTTCAAGTGATGGCATTGACTCCCAGGGAATGTGCGACAAACTCTAAACCATTAGTTGAAAGCGGAAGGTTACCGGAGAAACGACCAGGAAAGAATAGAGCTTCTCATCCTTGGCGGCTTCGAGTTCCTTTTTCAAAGTCTTCTTCATAGTATCGTAGAGGCGCAAGACATCCTTGGTCTTAGTCTCTTCAACATTGCATAGCTCACAAAACCGTCGACACAGGGCCAACCATGTTGCCTGGTCAACATACCGCATCACACCCACAAGCTCCTAAACATGGCACTAGAACTCGTGACACACGCACCTTGGAAATGCTTGGATCGAGGAAATGACCGTCTGTGTCCATGGACGCAGTTCGTAGCTTTTCCGCCATCCCATTTTCTCTTTCATTCAATCTCGGAGAAGGAAACAACAAAGCTGCGAATGAACCCAAGAAGTGAGTTTCGATTTTTGACAAAAGCGCCTGAAAATTTTATTATAGATACGAAATGGATGTAAAGTAATAAAAGGCACGAACTTTGAGTCGCTTGTCCACATTCCTCCTCAGCGCCCAGAATTTTGCCGCGTCTTTAGTCTTCTTTCCCATTTCACCAGTGGCATCGTTTTCATTAAGGATGTCGTTCATTTCGTCGACCAGCGACTTCTCTTGAATGATGCCAATCGGAATGACTAGAGCTTCACGATCCGCATGAAGCTTCACGAGCATGACAAGACCAGAAGGGAGATGGAGGAGTTGTGCCAGCGTTATATCTTCAAAAGCATCCGATAAAGAATATTATGATTAAGCAAACCTTCAGGCATTTGTTTCACACTCTGTCTCAAGAACTTGGCATCAGAGAAGCGGAAACCAGCTAGGTGGCCGTCGATAGCACGAGCGCTCTGTCTTGTCGATACCATGCAGCCTTCGACGGCAAAGAAGGCTCGTTCCCAGTTGTCGCCAGGCAATTGCAAGAGGAAGCTGCACACCGAAGAGCGCCACTCCCATTGAAGAAGATGGCCCCAGTCTTTGAGATCTGTCATTGCTTCCTTCTTTGCTCCATCAAGTCCCTCCACAGTTGAACTCTTATTCTGCAAATGGAATAAGTAACGCACCAGAGTTGAAAACAAATTCAACATTTCGAACACCAATAACCAAACGAGAACCAAATGCGCTTACAATTTGTGCAGGTGAACGGTGACGTTTTGGAGTGAAACAACTGGCAAGCCTCTCAAGCATAGATCGGTCAGCAACAGGGCTCTCCATCCAACTGTAGAATGGCAAGGGAGCCAGTGGTCGAGAGAATTGCCTCAACGATAGAAGAAGTGGTTGAAAACGAATAGGAGAGTAAGCACAGAGCTAAAAGGTTTGCACAACTTTACTCCTTACTTTCATGGCCAATTCGATGACTAGTTTGTCGCCTCTGCCCGCACCTCTCAAATGAACGTGTCTTGCAAATCTTAGCCAGTAACAAATTGTGCGAACATAGCTCTCAGTGAGCCAAACAGGTGGTCGCTGAACAATGAGATTTGCGCAGCAAACTAAACGTACCGGTTTTGAGGCACCTCGTTGGGCTTTCTCGCCCATGAGGGACAGCTGGAAAGTTGCGAGGACATTCCTGGTTCTGGTGAAGAGATCTTGCAAGACCGTCATCTGTGCCGTGCTCAATGGAGAGCAGAGAAGAGCCGAGACATTGCATTCCCAATTATACGAGTGCAGGTAACAGGCGATTTTGCAAGACGGACATTCACAGCCTTCTCTGGCAACGTGAACCGAAATCGCCGGAACGGGCGTTTCTCTAATGCGCCATGATAAGAATTAGACAGTCAAACCTCTTCACACTGCACTTCTCGACAAAAGATTCGACGAGCGATGTTGGAGTGACGGCATGAGGCGTCCTATTTGATCTTGGTGTTTTCGGTTCGAGAGGGTCGTCCTATAATGCTTGGTCATCGAGAGAGGAGAGAAACCTCGTGTGGTGCCTCGATAGAACGCGCTACGAGTTGCAACAAGTTGGGAAGCTTCTCCTTGTCGAGTTGCGTGAGATGGCGTAAACACGCGTACATATTCAGGGCCTTCTGCACACGGGACGGAAGACTCATTCGAAAAGCCGTCTTCCATGCGATCAGAATGTATCCTTCAGCGTCGCGAAAAGACCCACAATCAAGCAGCTCGCTCGCATACAACATCCAGCTATCCAAGGCATCGGCAACGCTGCCGCATAGTCTCACTGAAACCTTCAATAAAAGAATGTAAAGTTTACAGAATTCAAGGCCGTTGGATTCCTTGGGATCGTTGGAAGCCTTTCCTTGAAACCCCATATTCAATGATTCGTCAATTAACGCGGGTAGACGATTTTTCGCCACACTTTGCAACTGAAAGATTTTGCGTACACAATAAACGCAAAACTTACCTTGTTCATTGAATCCTCCATGCATCTTAGCCCGTCTGAGAGACTCGATTTGTCGACAAGATTGGCTTTTGGTGCGAAAGAGAGGAGTTGCTGCAACCAGCCCTGGAACTCGTAGCTTTGAAACGTCTTCTCGTCTTTGGAAATCAGACCCTCCAACATCTTCTTGGCACTCTTTATCGCAGCATCCTGAAAACTACTCCATGTGAAGATAAACTTACGCGCTTTCGAGGGTCTCGATGGAAATCGAGATATAAGCGGAAGATGGCAAAGGCTTCGTTTCCCTTTCCGACTCCAAGTCTATCGCACTGGTTCAGAATCTCCAGCGCCGCTTCCCATTCGCATGCTGAGATGGCGCACCGCAAGAATGCAATCCGTAGCTGGATGTCTTCCGGATCCAATTCCATTGCATCGTGCATGAAGGAAAGCGCGAACTGAGTCTGAACAGAGAGACATGACTGAAATCGGAAGCCCAACCTCGCCATGGAGAAGGAAAATAGCTGCAAGTTTAGTTGGAATATCAACAAGTGAGCTTCTACTTTTCTTCGAAAGACTGGCCAGCTTGTCAACGAATGGGTACGCTTCTCTTCTCCACGCATTTGCAGCGTTCTAAGACTTGTGCATAACATTTCAAACGGTTCTACCTTAAGCGAAGTGATGTACTCACACTTGTTCAAGAATTCCAAGCTTTTCTCCGAGAGACGTTGATGAAGATCGTACGTGATCACTTCGTACTCCCAGCCTTTCTTCTCCAAGTTGCGCACCTCTTCGCAGACCTAAGCCTTTTATCCAAAAACTAACACAAACCTCGTCCTGATGATTTGCGAAGAATAACAGATGGATGTTCAAGGTTTGGACACAGGCGTTCCGTGCCTTTTGAATCCTCAATCGCATCTCTTCCATCCTCGCGGACGTTGAATTACAACGTCTAAAAGTAAATAAAAATGTGAAAGAGCTTAATCTCATTCGAAAAAAAGGACAAGAAGAATGTCCGAACGATTTAAACAAAAATTTTGCCGCCAGAATGGAAGACGCAAAACCAGCGCGAATTCAAAAGATAGTCAGAGAAAAAGCATGACCCCTAACAGCACAGACGGAACTGAAGGACTATTTGGAGACCACTAGCAAACAACATTAAAAGACAGCTAGAACAACGCCTCACCACCCGCAACTGCTAGCAACGACGAGGTAAACACGCGCTACGTGCGGCAGCGTGAGAGCATGATCTGCGTTTGATCTGCGTGTAGATCAAGGCAAATTTGGTCATCGGTGGGAGGTTTTGTGGGAAGCGAGAGTTGCATTCCTTGATTTGTTCCGAGACCTAGTTTACACAGATTTGATATTTTATTTCTTCCATCTTAATAAGATTGGTATGTGAAGAAAACGAGAACAAATGTAATGGAAATTCTTTGTAGTGTGGTGGCGGTTTTTCGACATTCCTGAAAAGTTTCCCGTTTTTGAAGAGCGTAAGACAAACTCGAAGGAGTTGATCGTATGTTCGGATTCGCATGCTGTTCAGATTTTGTTGAAATCGGTTCAGAGGACATGTTTCTGTGCAGTTCGGCAAGGTGAGTGGATAAGGCTCGCCGGAAATTGCTGCATCTGTCGTGTTATGATAGAACATCTGAACATAAGCGTCTGAACATAAGTGTGATTAGCAACTTGCCTTCACCGAGTAGTCTGAACCATTTTTATGAAGCTCGGCAATGAAGAGGGCAGCATAGGGGACGAGCAGATTGTTGCCCACACCCATTGCGTACATCAGTGACGAGACCGTTCCGTCATGCTGTATACTTTTTCCTTCTTCACTTATCAAGACTCACAGACGAGTAGATGACGGCTTTCTGCGAGGTGTTAGTCTCAGCCGTGAAGTTCTCGAAGCGTTCGAGCCAGTGGTTGAGGAGCAGACCACCTCTGTAGTAGGACTTCCTTGCTGAGTTGAAGTCTGCTGGTCGAATAGTAGCCCGGATCTCGCGGATGAGGTCAATGACGGTCCTGTTCATCTCCGGCACAAGGGCAGTCACCCAATCTGGTTGTGGCAAAGAGTGAAGAATCTGCGAGTGAATGAAGTTCAGTTGAAATACCTCTCGATGGATCTCATAGAGTCTTCCATTGTCCTTGTACGTGATGTTCTGCCCGACCTTTTCGCTAATAAACTTGAAGAAAGGCTCATAGGTCTTCGTGACACTATCGTAGATTTCTTTGTTCTCCTCATTCTTCACTTGATCATACGCTGCACAGACGACCTCGGACGGTCTGAGCAACTGGAAGTTTCCGTTTGAAATAAAAGAAGAAAGAGACTGGATCAATTCCGGGAGCGAGAGAAGTCTGACGAACGGGAAAGGGCTGCCAAGCGATGTTCGAGTTCCAGGTAGAAGTTCCTTGAGGGATAAAGAGACTGGCGGCCATGCCCAGGGAGGACATGATGGAGCGAGACGCTTCCGAGGTGAGAACGAGGACCTGCAATTGCGGCTGTCGTCTTGTTGTCCCTTACCTCGTCAATCCGAGCGTCTTTTGACAAGAACGCCGTATCCACATAACGCTTGCGGAGGAATTCGCCAAGTTTGTACGTTTGCGAGATGCCCGTCTGGAAGAAAGAGTCGAGAGGAGAAGGAACAGACATTCGTGAGTTCACCCCAGCCACGCGGCCACTTCTCCAAAGTGTTGTTGTCGCCGGGATAAGGAAGACTTGTGGGCGCACGATCTCCATGGCGGAGAATCGCCTGCACGAAGACGAGCTCGGCGAGAGACGGACTGGCAAGGATGAAAAGGAGACTCAAGCTAGAGATCATGACCGCCAAGAGGCGATCAATGTGTTAAGTGGAAGAGAGTGAAGGAGGAAGACAGCTGCTCCTCCGAGATGCCTTGGTTGTGACGCGGCGACCCTCGTCGCGAACTCTTAAGGCTGTCGCATCCGAGATAACGATGGGAGCCTCAAACACTCGAGGAGTTCCCAGAGACGTTGAAGCCTCTTCTGTGGAGAGTGCCAAACATCCACGCCCTCCACCCTCTTCCGTCCACACTCTTCCGCTACTCTTTTGAGTTCTTCCGGAGAGAGAGATATTTATTACAAACATTTATTGTTTCGTCCTATCGACGGGAGGGCACCGGACTGTCCCAGAAACTCACGGCACAGATCCGCGAGTCGCCATGCGAGCATGTGTCCACTCTCTCCAACTCGAAGACCACCACAGAATTCACGGCCTGCACGAGAGGAGCCGGGACGTAGAGGGAAATCTAAAGGGGTTGAGTCATTCTTGTAGGGAAAGATGCCTGGGGACCCTGTGTGGGCCAGTGACGACCGATGTTGAAGCCGTTGATGTAGACGACGCCCTTGCCCCATCCTGTCATGTCGAGGAAAGTGTCGCCGATGCTCGACGCTGAGAAAGAACCCGCATACACGTCACCCGGCACGAAGCTTGTCGACGGCTAGATCAACGTCTCTTTCGAAAGAACGAAAGAGACCGTCGTTGTTGAAACATTTACGAGGAGGCGGATGTTGAGAGGAGCACTCGTCCAGTCAGAGAGCACTCGCCCATCCAACTTCACATCACCGACGATACCCTTTAGATCTCTCTCTCTCCATCGTTACTAACGAACCTTGTAGTCGTTGATGGTGGGATAAGTTTGTCTGGCTCTGTTCTCGACGAGAATCTCGAGGACGTCGCCCGCATTCGCGCCGATCTTCAACTCGTTGACAATGGACGGCACGTGGTTGGGAGAGAGACGTCCCTATTATCACCTTCCACTAGACTCTAGCTCCACTCACAACAAAACGGCCGGCCACGTAAACATAGCCAAAGTCGCGGATGTTGCTGCCGTCAAGGAGATCTCCCGCCTGCTGGAGAGTTGTGGAATAGGACACGAAGCCGAAGGGCTGGTCGAGGCTCTCGAAGGTCACCGGCTGCTTCTGTGCCACTGTGCGCCCCGCGTCGAGCAGCGTGGATTTGAAGTCGAGGTAGTTGCCCACTTTGTTGAGAGTCAACTTCCCGTAGCTCACCTTCCTTCACTCTGAGTAAAATGAGGGAGAACTCACTTGGAGGGCTCGGGGATGTCGAGGGGAGGATTCGGCCAGTCGGGGATCTTGCTGATGAAGTCGCGGATGCCGATGTATTTCTCATTTGCATCGCCCGCTTCTGTCATCGGAGCGAAATAGTCATAGGATGTAACGAGCTATACTCTCTCCTCGAAAGAAAACCACTCACAGGAGCATAGACCTCGGCGCCATTCCAGAAGCCGAAGTTGGTTCCCCCGTGGAACATGTAGTAGTTGAAGGAAGCATTGAAGCGAAACATCCTGTCTGTCATCTCGAGCACCTCGTTCAACGTGGGATTCGATGCCTCCGAGGAGTCTCCCCACGTTGTGAACCAGCCAGGATAATACTCCGAGTTCACATTCGGACCGCCGCCTGCCCCTCGTCTCTTTCAATCAACAGACCTCCCCTGGTATAGAGATGCTGCAGACTAAAGAAGGCCTTCACGCCATTGTCATCGGGCACTTCTCCGAAATCGACCGTCGCGAAGACATCTGTCACTGCTCCACAGAAGAGAGCTTCCGGTGGGTCAGCTAGGGGATCATATTTGAAGCAGAGATTACTTGTATAAAGTTGAGTAGCATCTCCTAGAAGTGAGACAGAGAGATCTCTGAGGGCATTCTTGTAGTCCTGAAGAGTGTTCGTAGTGAAAGGCAAGGACAAGGGTCGGTCACCTTATCACAGACGAGTAGTCCGCCGTACTCATTCTCAATCTGAACCATGATCACAGGACCTCCATTGCGATAGAGTTGGGGGACAATCTGGGCGAAGAGTGCCGTGAACCACTTGGTGACAGCCGCCATGTAACTAGTTAAGCAAGACATCAAACGGTGAGAAGCACTCACTTCGGATCATTAGTTCGCAATTTTATATTGTCATGCTTGAGCAACCAGTAGGGAAGACCTCCATTCTCCCATTCGGCACAGATATAAGGCCCCGGTCGAAGCAAGACCTTCAGACCTCGATCGTTTGCTAGACTCAAGAATCGAGAGATGTTTCTCCATCCAGAGAAATCCACTCTACAGAAATTTTAAAGAGGAAACTCTACACTTACTGTCCTTCATAAGTTTCATGGAAGTTCCAGGCGACATAAGTCTGAATGGCGTTTAGGCCGGACGCTTTGACAGCATCAAGGCGCGCCTCCCATTGATCGGGGTGAATTCGAAAATAATGAACCGAACCCGATATGTACCTTAGAAGCTTTCTCTAAACCAAGTGAAGCAAACCGGAAAGGCTTTCCATCAAGAAGAAACTTTTTGTTAGGGTAGTCGATGGCAAATGACCTATCTGAGCAGAGGACCACCGGAAGAAGGAGAAGTAGAGAGAATAGAAGTCTTTCCATGACACTGGCTGTCTCCTTATCAGAGCTGCACTGAATGCACGGCCCACGTGTGAAGCACACCATCCCGGACCTTTGACTTGTGGACAGTCTTTGTCTAGATCTTTTTATTCTATGCGAATATCTAGATGATATGGTAGTAAAACATTTTCATTAATTTAGTCGGCCTTTTTCTTCGGTGAATACGAAAAGGCCAATGTACCCGCAAACACGAAAACGGTGCCTATCCAGTGAGCAGTAGTGAAAGGATTGTCAAAGTAGTAGATTGAGAAGAGAAGTGACAAGAACTTGCGCAGTGTAACAACCAGTGTGACCGTCAAGGCCTCAACCTCTGCGTTTAGGCGGTAAACGTAGCTGATGCATAAGTATCTAAACAAGGAAGTGAATTCCTCGAACTCCTTACTGGAGAAGGCAAGTAGCTGCAAGGTAGACCCATAGGGCGGAGACCGGGAACGAGACTCCGAGAGCCTCGAAGGGAGCGCCTTCATTGAAGACTGACGCAGCCTTAGCAATATCCGTCCACATCAAAGCGAAGATTGGCAAGCCGAGGGCATGCTAAAGAATGCTCTCAATTGATAGAACAAACATACGATAACAAATGTCGCCTCTTCAGGATGTTTTCCATGATCTTCATACATCCTCTGCTGGCAGATTGCAAGATATGCCGAAGCAAGAAGTGCGATCGTCAGCATAACAATTCCTACAACGACGAACATCTAGACGGAGAAACAGTTGTTACCGATTGTCCATTCCTGATAATGCTTGGCGGCCTCCTCTGCACTCAACGAAGAATTCTGCGCAAATATTTCAATTCCCAAACTGTGCGTTTACCTTTTCAAGGTTCGAAGTTGCCAGCGTACAGATTACGATGCCGATAGTGATGGCAAAAACTGAGAGATATTTACGCAGTGGAAACGTCTTCTTTTGAATGACGACTGCCAGAACAAGACTGGCGAGCAGAGAACCCTGAAGGGTCTTGACAGGTGCGGAGACAAACCGAACGGAAGATGATGTGGAGCGGGACGGGAACGTGAAAATTCAACGCTTGATTGTTAATCACATTGACAAAGAAAAATGTAATAACCGTCGGCAGGTAACCTCTATAGTCGTGTGTCGACAATCAGATGACAATAGATACCTCAGTGGAATTTTGATAGGAACTGTGAAGAATCTCGAGGTGAAGATGAGCCCATACAGTGCTGTGAACAGAAATGTCGAGAAAGTCATTAAATTCATCGACGACGGCTGTTCCCTAAAGTGGGAAAGCCGCCTTGAGAACTCGACGGACTTACTTTGCAATCTTCTCGACGACGACCATGCATGTCATGCATGATCCCAAGGCCCCGCCAACGGCGAGAAGCGGCGAGCTCATCCTCAAGTCTGCAAAATGCCGCCCTCACACAAGTCGACCACACAGAGGGAATGCGGACAGACACAACAGCGAGAACCGGACCACAACACGCCTTATCAAGGGAAGAGGAAGGCCTGCCAACCACAGAGCACGGGAAGCACTTGGTTAAGGGAATGTCCTACTGAGTGGCGTGCTAGCGAAAGTGCAAAGTAAAAATCTGATTGCTTGATTGTTCTGGAGAGAGGTTCTTGGGTGGGATGGGTGGCTTAAATACTCAGCTGAGAGTCCCTTCAAAAGTAAGTCTACCTTGTAGTCTCACGTGTGGGCCACAAAGTGGAAAGAGAAACGAGTTGTGCCGTCCCAGGCCCTGGTCGTAGTGTTAGTGTGGCGTGACGTGCGTTGGGGCTTGATTTTGACCCCGAGCCATAGAATAAACTGAAGGAATGTACCTTAAGGTCAGAACGCTTCAACAACGTTCTGACAACTAACAATATCCACAATAAATTTGCTTTAAAATGATGACATGCTCAAAATCTGAGACTTTGTCAAATAGGTTCTGCAAGTTGCAGTAAAGTCGAGAAAGATACAAAGAAACGCCAAACAAAAGAAGGAAGCAGAGATTCCGGAGACCGGCGAACCGTGACGTTACAGTAGCACGCAATTGGCAGTTTAAAATCTGCGAATTGGGTCTCACCACGATTCACCTACAGTAGAAAAATCTTTCCGCGCATTGTGCAGTGAGGAGTTTCCTGGGTTTTCACGTCTTCTTTGGCTGCTTGTAGGTTTTCTAGTTAAAATTGTGCCTTATTTGTACTTTCCGCGAATGCGTATGTGTCGGAAGCGATCGCTTATGCCTTATTGGCTCCTTTCCTCATTTTGGACATTCTCACAAGCGTGTTTTATGAGACAACTTTTTAACATCTGTAATTTTAACTTTCTAGGGTCCAGTCGAGGTCGAACAGTGACATCCGTGAGCAATGGCCAAGTC
>JAQIXL010000296.1:0-38085 GCA_034700245.1 Poikilolaimus oxycercus
TCCGCCGGAGGCGGACACTGTCGGTTTGTTCAAGAGGGGAAGGGGGGGGCGGGGGCTGGGGGGCGAAGCCCCCCAGCCAGCCGGGACCCCGCCGGAGGCGGGGGCACGGCTGGTTATTAATACTTGGTGTTGTCCTTCCAATCTCGGCTGCATGACAATCGACATGATCGTGACAGCGATCGGCGGGCCGAAATATCTCCAAGCGGGTTCCGTCCTTGCAATTACCTGAACGTAAACTTTCAAGCTCGCTTTAATGGCACTCACCACTTCGAAGTTGATGCGTTTGGTGAAATTCGCCTGGGAAGCGTCATGGTGCTCAAAATGCTTAAACATATAGTCCTCAAAGTTATACGTGTCGGCGACTCGTCTAGTTGATAAAATGGTGAAATTGCTGTTGATCTGCAAGCAAAAGATGTTCTTTTACGAGGAAACTCACGTTCCTCAATACATTGAGGTCCGTGTTCGGCGAGTTGAGGTTGTAGATCCATCCAATTGATCCAAAAGAGATTCGGCAAACATGAACATCGAAAGGAATGTTCTTCAAAGAGAGTCTGCACTGAAACTCTACCACCTAAGGGCCGTTGATTGTTGAGCCAAAGTTTCAACAGACTTGTTCAACGGTGGTCGAAATTCGTCCCGTGTGCTTGACGCAAGCATCTCCAACGAAAACAGTGTCACGTTCATACCTATAAATGACTTGCGTTATTTTGAAGTGACAAACAGTTGAACGCACCCGTTCTCGAAATTCAGGTCGGACGGGTTCCAAACTCGCTTAGGCGAGATGTAGAAACGACTAAGTCCGTTCCACTCAGCAGGCGCCCATGAAAGATACTCGTCATCCCAAGACTAAACGACGTTTTCTAAAATTCTAAAGACACACCATGGTCGTCTTCACCTTGGCCTTGAAAATGCGCTTCCCCTCGTCCTAGAAATGATCGCATAATTCAAAACAAAGACTTACAATGCCATAGAAATTCAAAAGTTGAAGGTCGACCTCAACTTCGATTCCCGAGTTTCGAACAGCTTTAATGTCAGGAGTATAGCCTTCGAATAGCATTTTCATGAAGTCTTCTTCGGCGTTCGTCGCCGAGGCAAGGAAAGCGACCAAGATCAAGGAGACAGCTCCGATCCTTCGCATTGCCTAAACAAATCGTCGTTAACACGAGGGACGTAGCATTCAGCCGCATTGAAGGAAAATGCCAGCACTGAAGAAAACGTTTTGGTACGCCTCGCGTTCTGACTAAGGCTGGGAGCGAGCGCGAGTCCTTTTTGCTCCCCTTTTCAAAAGGCGCTCGGTATGTCTGGCTGCGAGGGAAAGAAGACAAAGACAACGCAGATTGGCGAACATGTGCGCAAGTTACAAACAAAATCAAAGCCTTTGTATCGTGCAGTCACAGCCAGCTTAAAGCTTTATCACTATCGGAAAACTATGACGCTTCAACAAAATGGTTCAGGCAATGAGAAGAAATAGAATCGAGGCATGGGCTGAGATACTTCGTCAAAAAGTGGAGCGCTCTGAAGGCAGTGAAGATTCGCTATTGTTCGAGAATTCAGAAGAAAGGATATTTGTGCGTGGTATTGTCATCACAGTTCTTTTCTTCACAGGCCTCCGTCTCCGTCGTGATTCCGCCTCCACAACCGCCGCTGCAAGAGGAAGACCATGTTTTCAGGATGTAACATACTCGCATGGACATCGTCGCTTTCGTATTCTTTCCGCCGGCCCGCAAGTTGCCGTACAGACACTCCACTGCGACCATTTCGCCCAGTCACAGGTTTCGAGAGCCGCCGTTTGCGGTTCAGGCTCCTCTAGTTGCTTCCCGGTTGTGAGATCTTCTCTATCTGATGCTCCTCTTGTTGAGTAAACTAGAGAGGTTTCAAGGCGACGCAAAGGATTGGAACAACTTGTCTCCTCCGTCGAGAGGCCCATGCATTCACAATTGGAAACAAGGGCTGAAGGGGCAAATTTTGAACTTGGCAAACATACTGTCAATACCAATGCAGAATCGATTTCTGTGCTTGAAACCATTGCTGCGACACTCGCTCCAAACCGACCAGTGGGACCAACGACAAATCTCCTTCAACTTCGTAATAATCAGTAAGGAAATTTACCATTTCCGTTGTTGTAGAATAGTAGGCTGTCGAGGTGATGTCGCTCGCCGCCGATGACAGCGGTGTTACGTCCGAGGGAAGTAGCGGTCGAGATGAATAAGAGTGCCCGCTGACGCCACTTTGATCAAAGTTTGGTCGCGGTTTCGCTCCCTGATAGTCAAAGTCCTCATCGGTCTTTGCTGGAGCATTGAAGCCGCCCGTTCGACTCATGCGAGCATCGAATTCTTCATTCGTCTCCTCGACGAGCGCTTCTTCGTCATCACCGCCCATGTCTTCTCCGGACTTTGATTTCAAGAAATCTTCGCGTTCCATTTCCACGCGTGATTCTTGCGACTGTCGCTGACTCTCTTGCGATTTGTGAACGGCTTCTCTATGGGAATTTCGATGTTCGGGATCGCCTCGTGGCCGTTCTTCAGGTCGATCATCTGGTAGTTCCTCGGTCGTCGATATGAAGCTCGAAGTTGATTCACCTTCTTCGCCACTTCGACCTAAAAGAGTTTGAGTCTCATCCCCAACCAAATTGAAGCTTACTGAGTTTTCGAACCGCACGCGTTGAGCCTCTTGGCTCGCCGCTAGCTTCTCGTGAACGCGGTAACGCGGTTGTTGGTGTCTCTTCCTCGGCTTCAGTCTCGGCCTCGGTTTCTTCTTCTGGCTCCTCGGTGGTTTCAACGACCTCAACATTCGTTGTTACAGTTTCCTCAGTTGTCGTAGCGGAAGTTGACGAGTCCGTTCGGATGGGAACCACACTTGGTGCGGGTTCGATGGCAAATCCCGAGGCAGGCACTCCGGAGCCTTGTGGGCATCCCTGGACGTACCAACTTTAGTATCAGCCGTTCGACTTACTGCTTGGCATGGCCCTGTTTGCACATCCTCTCCAGGACATTGACAGCCGGGCGTAGGAAGTCGTGGCCCAAACTGTTGTGCTCCTCCCGGAACTTCACAGAAGCGTGTCCTCGTTTGGTAGCCACCACCCTGAACTCAATTGCAGGCAGAAAAGCTCAATTTACGCAAGACGAGCATCCACACCACGATCCCCATTCTGTCCAAGTGCATTGATCGAGTTGAGCGCATGGCTGTGCGGCGCATTGTCGACTGTCTTCAGCTGGTCCAAAACATTGACACTGATTTCCTCCTACGCCAGAGCCTTGTGCGACTGAATTCGAAGCAGTTTCGTGCTCTAAGTGATGAAATGAGAGAATAAGTCGCGTACCTGAAGAAGGAACATCGCCAGCTCGGAACATTCTAATGCTCGGCTCCATATGAAAGCCACTTTGTCTCCGAGGTCGATTGATGGGCACAATCGGTTGAAGTCCAGCGAAGAGAGGCGAAGAGCGTGGATCGATGTAAGCCACAGGATGATCGAGTTGGAATTGTGTGTTGGGAAGGGTGTTTCCTGCCGTTAGACTAGAAGCCGCTGGACGGGGTTTTGCTGGGCCGCAGGTTCGAGTTCTACAAAGTTGGTAAAGTACTTAAATCTTTACCTCTTCGCAATAGAAGTTGGCGCTCCGCAGGCCGCAGTCCCCGAAGTCTGGCAAGACGACCATTCCGTCCAAACGTCCCACTCACAACACGGGCCTAAAGTTATTTGTGTCAGGCGGTGACAAGCGGACGTACCGGCATAGCATTCCTTCGTCTCTTCCTCAGGACCGAGGCACGCGTTACCTCCACCTTGCGCATGGTTCTCTTCTGCACTTGCTTGTCGCCTGACTCTTCGGGCGCTTTGCACTACCTAAGGGCATGTTTCGAAAGGACAATGGGTCTACTTCGAGTCTCTCAATGTTTGAAGCATATAGCTGTGGAGTGATTCCCTTTTGAATTCGACGATGCCGAGCGATCAGATTCCTCTTCGCATCGGCTGCAAGAAGATTCTAATTTACGTGCCAACCCATACCTTTCCTTCTTTCCGACTCTTTGAGCTCGGCGACGTGCTCTTCCCTCTCGGTCGTCGTTACTTCTTCTCCTCGTTCTTCGGTCTCTGCCGCTTTCTCATCCTTCTCTTGAGGCTTTTCCGTTGATTTATCCTCCTTTTCATCGGATTTGTGCTCGTCTTTTTCGAGCTCCGCTGCACTCGGAAGTGTCAGGAGCTCGTCTTTCACGCATCTGTGACGGAAATGAATGGATGTTTGTCCTCACTTTCTTGTCCGTTGGCACGTGCCCGTTCCACAAGTGACGGAACAGCCGCCCCAATCCGTCCACTGTGTCCAGTAAGGACAAACGGCAAGTTGACAAAAGCGGAACTCGGTGTTACTTCCCTGACAAGTCTTTCCGCCTTCGCACGCACGCGTTCTAAAAGTGGAGAAAGGTGGCGTTGGAGGCTGAAGGTCAAAAGGCACCTGATCTGACGTCCCTGTCCGCAGGAGACGCTACACTCGGTCCAGTCTCCCCACTCGGCCCATGTGGCGCAAGCCGAAACGGGACAAGGGCTTTGGTCTTGGGCAGCGCCTTCACATGAGAAATTCGGGATCCCGTTGTAGATACAAGCACTGAAAATCAGCTAATTCATACACGGAGACCCCACCGACTGCGTATCCTAAAGGCGTCTTCGCCGCAGTTGATGGGACATTCACTCCACTGAGTCCATTCAAGCCATGTTGGGCAAGCTTGGTCACTGCATGTAGCGGTTTCCGTTGCTGGTCCTTCACAACCAGGACCGCCAGCTTGGCCATTGAGGCATTCGCGAGTTCTCGTCTGAAGAATAATTGTCTACCTAAAGAAGATAACTCACTGTTTGACCACCACCACAAGACTTGGAGCAGGGCTGGTAGCTGCTCCAGGGACTCCAAATGGCGCAAGCTCCTCGCTCGCATGGACGTTCTTCTACAGCCGCTCCAAGACAGCCGATGCCGCTATCACATTGACGAGTACGCTTCTGAACTCCGCCACTGCCGCACTTCACCGAACACTCGTCCCACGCGCTCCATGGACTCCACTCAGGGCAAGGATTTGTGTTACACATTTGAATTGCCTGAACAGTGAGATTTTAGCAGAGACTGACCATCGAGGGACCAGGACAGTCACGTCCGGAGTTGCAGAAACGACTTCTTTGTTGTTCTCCTCCACCACACGTCTTCGAGCAGAGGGTCCACGGCATCCATTCCGACCACTGTTGGCAAGGAATGCCAGAGTCACACGGTTCTTCAGCTGGTCCAGGACAATTTGTACCAGCAATGCAGACTCTCCGGCGGATTCCTTGGCCACAGGTAGCGGAGCAAAGACCCCAAGGAGCCCACTGTGATGAATCCTTTTGAGGCGAAAAGCAAGTTGCTTCCTACGAAGATACTGCGACGGGCACTTTGACTTACAGGGCATGGCCTTGGCTTTGGCGCACAAGGATCTCCTTGAAGGGCAGGGCAGGGTGAGCGATCAACAGCCGGTAACTGGAAAGGAGGTGGCAATGGAAGAGCTCCTCGATTGGGTGAGCAGTCACCTAGAAGCAACTTTCTCCTCTCAACGTCCATTATTCCTCACCGATGCATGCCACGTGACCGCCACCACCACCGCCTAAGTTTGAGCCAAGTGGCTGTCCACCGTGAAGAACTTGCACTGGCAGAATCGGTTGCCCGAAGTTTCCATGCCCTCCTTGCGGCGCCGTCACATAGGAAACCGATTGGTGATCTCCTTCAGGAGCGAGTCCACCGTTGTGCCCGACATGAGCCACGCCGGCATTGGAACTGCCGTGACCAACGGCGATTTCGGTTGTTGTCTATAAATATGCAAAGACACCCAACACAACCAACCTCGTCTTTTGGGTGCTCCTCTTTCGCCTCGTCGCCAGTCGCTTCCTCGCCCTTCTCCTTTTCTTGCCTTTCGGAGATTCGGTGACCGCCAGCCATGTCCTTCTTTTCACGCTCCAACAAAGCCTCTGAAACTGCTATTGTCGGCCGCTGCCCTGGGCACTTTTTGTGGAACTCTCCGCCGCCGTTTTCAAAGCGTCTTGCCAGAGGTGCATCTTGAGTGGCATGCCAGTCACCCCGCGTCTTCACTCGCCATTGAGAGGAAGCAAGTTTCCCCTTCTTCGGAGGAAGGCAATTACGCTTTTAGCCGATGGTAGCATCGTCGCTGAGCGTGTTCGATCTAGCGAAAGTCGCTTTGAAAAAAGTGGAGAAAGGCTTTCGTCAAATGTCAGTCAAAGCTCAAAATTTCAACTGCGTACGGTGCGTAATTTTGTTTGCAGCGTCACTACGCAAATTTGCCACATGTTACTTGGTCGGAACATTCAGCGCAAGTTGGCTACATGTGACTCAAGTGAGCAAAGCGCACCTTCCGCGAGTCTGTCCTTTTCGGCTGTTTCCAGAGGAGATTCCCGAAGCATGTCGGCAAGGGAAGGCGGCAACATTGCCATCATCGCATCGCTTTTGTCCTCGACGAACGGTGGACACTTTTCGAGAAGCTCATAGATCGTTGAGACCGGATCCACTCTGGCGTCTGGCATTACTTGGGTAGATTTGGAGTTTGCAGAATGCAGCTGACAGAGTCCTCTCTTCTGCAAACTTTTTTGTTCGCGGCCTTTTCTAAAGTTTGTCAGTTTGAGGTTTCTTGGTTTGCAGGAGGCTTCTTAGCTATTCGAAAAAGACTGTGCACAGATCTCATGTCGACCCGAATTTTTCAAGTCTCTACAGAAGTATCATCTAATAAGGAGCAGCTGCATCTCCCGCGACATTTCTTAAGCATTCTCGCATCAGATTAGTCACTACGACTCAGAAGCAAAGTCAGACTATATGAGCTGCATGACGTTCGAATCATGACAAAGTTTTAGGTCTTCGTAAACTTCTTATTTGCTTTCGCTAGCGACGAGTGGGATTTCGTCAAGGTCGATGAGGCGCATGTCTGGATTTCGAGGCCTTGAGGTAGAGGGGCGCAGCGCAAAGCGACTGGGAAATCGCCCCCCTTCTACTCGTCTGCGCCTTACGACGCCGACTCCGGACGTCGACAATCCAACCTCACAGTTTTCTCTTTCTCTCACTTTCTTTCATAAGTCGATAAATCTTCTCAAGGTCCTTGAGATTTGAGGAAATGAAGAAACACTGACCTTCTCGGTCTGTTTAATGAAGATGGCTGCTTTGCAGTGTCGAATGTTCTCGAGACATCGCTCCACGCATTGCTCCGGAGAGCCAACTTCTACCCGTTGAAAGAAGTCGCTGTTCGCTAATGTCGAATGCTTCCTCGTGCATATCCGACGACCGAGACCTAAATGTGGATTATCTTGTCTGCGCAAATTTGATCGTCGGGGCGATGTTGTCACTTGTGCCAGCACAAAATAGCATTGGCTAGAGAGCGTCGAGAGAGTCTCGTTTTGTCCAGGTGCACAGGTCGAGGTTCTCAAAATGTCACGAAAGAGTTTAGCACAGAGGTCAACTGCATACGGTAATTGACCCAAAGCCTTCTCTGAATTGCTCGAAATAGAGACTTACCCGTATCGAAGACGCTTGAAAGACAAACGAGCAGGAGGGCGACGCTCTCGAGGACCGTCATTTTCTGCCCGGAACCTTCCTATTACTTCCTCTGCAGCATCGTAAGTAGCACTTCAGACTTGTGCCAGGCAAACTGAAATCTTTTAAACCTCTAAACCGCGGGCTCGGAAAGATCAGAGAGGAAATAAAATGAAGAAGCCGCGCCGACACCCTTGATTATGAGATGATCTGACTTGACAACGGGGGATAAAGATGGGAAGAAAAGAACGAGAAGAAGAAGGGGGATCGGAGGGTGCTACGCCGAGGGGAGGAGAGCGTCGACGGCGGGGCGACAGGCAAGTGGCTGACTCGAGGCGACGCGCGTGTGTTGCGCGTCTAAGGATGGCCGGTTCCACGCGCGAGCACCGTGCATCTCCCTCAACCGCCGCCGTCGCCGCCTCGCCGCTCAAGGAAAGTCCTCGGATTTGCTCGCCCACCTAGAAGTCATGCACCAAAAAAGCAAAGTACACAATGCTTATTTCTATTATTGAAGTCTCACATCACCTTCAAGGTGTGCTTCCAAAATTAGACGCCAGACCAAGTTTTCAGGTTCTGCAAAGCCTCAAAATGGTCGTGGGCGTTTTTACTGTGGTTTGCCTGAGACACACTGCAGACATGGGGCTCCGCTCGGTGTTGGACAGGTGCTTTGTGGCGGCCCCAAAAATTAATTCACCGAGGTCGGCGATTCGACCTTCATCTCGTTCTTAGCTTGTGATCGTCCAACGAGAACGATAGAAGAACACTCGAGGAACTTCTAGAGATCTTTTTCAGCTAGCCGGAAGGCTAATAAAAATATCCTTAATTGAAGGCGCTCCTCTCGACAAAGATGCGAAGAAGTGTGAAAAATACGACGTCGTCGTGTGCCAGGAGCTGAAGCATGATGTGATCAGCCCTTTCAAGAGAATCTCGAAATGAAGTGCGTGTGAACGAAGTCGCGCGAGTAAATAAATACGCTTCAGTAATTTATGCTTGCCCACTCGTTATAAACCAGTGCTCGATGAAAGTTCAAGGCTTACGTATTTCTTTGACCAAAAATAGTAAAGCATAATGTGCTTAGCTGTGTCTATTGAAGGTGCGTTGTGATTTTTCTCGTCGTCAATCGTCGGTGCTCCGAGACGCTTCTTGCGTTCTAGCGCACGCGCGACAATTATGAACCACGAAAAACGCCTTCACCAATTTTGAGCGCGCGAGCGCGCGGCGTGGAGCCGCTGTGAAGGGGGAGAACGAGGACCCTCGAGGCCAGTTCCGAGGCTGCCACGAGCAACCACTCACCCCGCCTCGTCACTCCTTCTTCGACGACTATGAGAAGGAGGAGCACCTTGTGAACGTCGAAGGAAGTCTGTCTGTAACCGCCTCAGACTAGCCATGAGGGACTTCCTTCCTTGTTCCGCACTCCTCGACGCTTTCTTTGGAAATTCACGAAGATGACATGTCTCCATACTCGTTTATTCTATTTGTCAGGAGAGTGTGACACACACATACAATTGCTGTAGAGAATGGGCATGACGTGGGTAAAAAGAAAGGGAGAAGGAGAACACCTATGACAACAAAACAGCTCTAATGTAACTGTTGAGAAGTGAGAGGCGACTTGCGAGGAAAGAAGAAGAGTTGCTGGGGACCCGTCGTTGTCACAACGTCTCCTTCTCGTTCATCATTGAAAGGACGTTCTTGAAGTAGCTTTGGAAGCGTCGATTCTGCTCGTCTGTTCGACAACCGTGCAACGAGAAAACGCAGCTCATTCGGCCGGCGGGTCGCTGACCAGCACCGATGGGAGCGATAGTCTGTAGTCGGGAGACTTCTGCGGAAGCTTGAGCACTGCAATTTCACGCCTTACAATCATCTCTCGATACTGCTCGCAAAGATCGCTCATGAAGGAAGACGGATGCATATTATCCGCTTTCAAATTCCGTGTTGCTCTTCGCGAGAATTGCTGTCCGTCAATCCGGTTCGAATAATCTGCCCGGGGCTTCCCGACATGTAAGCGGCATGTAAGCGGCATATGAAGGGGTGCTTAGAAAGTTCTGAGAAAGTATGTGCAAGCGCGCGGGGGAGGGAGGAGGAGGGGGAGAGATAGAACTCACACTGATTTCGTAAGTTTCCTTAGGTCGTTTATGAGCTGTTGCTGCTGGTACTGCTGGGGAAGGCTGTTGAAGATCTCTCCGACTGGCATGCAGACAACTGAGCTGAGGAGGACCGAGACTGTGAAGAGGGCACAGAGGTTGTACGTCATTGTTTTCTGTAAAGAGCCTTCCGTTGTGGACATGATCAGACACGCAAGCCATCAACAGAGCAAGGATACTGTAGGTAAGCTAAAAACTAATCAGGATGTGCAAGAACACGTAAAAGATGATTCCCATAGAGGGGCTCATCGCGACGACTATGGAAGTGACCTCAAAGCAATCCCTTTATATATACAAGTCGTTGCCGGTGATATTTAGCTGCGGGGCGTGGTTGACTTGGCGCAAGGCAGGTGGTAGCGAGAATTGCCGCGCTCCGCCCCGGGGCTCTATCGGAGGAGCTTCACGACGAACGCCTCCGACTACCGTAGGCACGCGTCAACTTCACGCACAACGACGACCACACACAGAAGCATTTCGTGTAGTGTGAGGAATGTGCGGGTCACAATTCACTTCACAATAGAATTAAGACAAACAAGTAATGCAGTCCGCCTACACCAGAAGAAGTTTGTATGCAAATGATGCAGCTATTGGGAGTTCGCGCATGTCAGAAAAACGCATGTACTTATAGTGAGCGACTCAGTGGTAGAGAGACTAACGTCCTTGAAGGATATGCAAAGGAGGAAGTAGAGCGAGGGTGTGTGTCTGTGTGTGGCATTGAAACATTGCCATGAATGAGCAGAAATGAAGGCAGATTCTCGGTTTCTAGTCTTATCCTAAGAATCCGGAAGCCCTCCCTCCTGACGCCACTCTCTTGAAAATAAACATCGTGAGAAATTAGAATAGCAGCGAAAGCAATTTCTGGCTTCGAAGACGCTGTTTTTAGCCTGGGTCTTCACGGTAAGATGACGACGCAAAGTGTCGTGCTGTCAGGATTGGTCCTCCAAGCAAGGCAAGCGCGCATTTATTCAGTTCCGCAGTCTTTATAATTATAGCTCCGTCGTTGTTCTCAGGATAGCCTTCTAAGGCGCATTCTGACGCAGTCTTAAGAAGGACGATCGGCTATGCATATATGCACGCGTTTTTGAATGAATTTGAAAGGAAGAAAGCCTTTTCGCCGCCAGAATGACGTTCCTCTGTGCAACGCGCCCTTGTTCCTGGCGAGGGCATTGTTGCGCACGTGCGCCATTCCGGAACTTACAGCTTTGGCATTCCAGGAATGGCAACAAACGCCAGAAGCATTTGCACGGGGAGGTTCTGAACCCAATTGCTTGAGGCTGATGTGCATAGGGAAGCGGTAAAAGTAATCGAAAACCTTTCAAACTTGCACATCTCACCCTGCGAGCGTAGCCAAAATTGGAAGGGCCCCCATCTTTAGAGCGGCCGACATTTGAACTTGAAACGGCTGCATGCGTAGTGGAGCAGTGGTGCGTGTAGCTCATTGGCTGAATATGCGTGAAGTCTAGAGACCTTATTGTTAGTCTAAATTTTCTCATGGTCTCTCGTCTAGAAGCTTCACGGCACATCTAAAGTATTCGAGAAATCAAATCAAGACATTGCATGTTTTCCTGAATATGAAGGCGAGAAGTTGACATCTCCACCAGAAGCCGGCTCACGAGGCGTCGGAATCTTCGGGGGTCTGACCGAAAACACTATTTGGTGTAGTCACGTGATGGAAAACAAGCCAAGAAGCCTTGTGGCTTGAATACCAGAAACATTTTTTCTTCGCCGTCCAGCTTGACGCTTCCAAAACACTCATGAATTTTGCAGTTCACCCTCGGCATTCATTTGTTTCCTTAGCTTCTCCATTTAGCTTTATTGCATTGCTTGTTTTTATAATTTTCCGAAAATTGCTATGATTGCAGTGAATCTGACGACGCTTCTTCCGTTTCTGATGTGAGTGAAAAACTTGAATTCGTAAAAACATGCATGCTGAAGTAAATATTCTGTGGGCTAGACTCATGACATTTCAGCAGAGGGACCTCTTTTCGAAGAGGTCACCTCGTCGTCCCTCTCGAGTCATTCGGGGAAAGGCATTTCTCGTCGATTTCCTCTCTTGCGAACCAGCGCGTTGACCGCGAGAAGGTCGGGCCGCGGGCGGCGTTGGTAAGGCGAGTGGAGGGCGGCGGCGGCTGTGGCGGGCCGAGGGATGGTCAGCCCCCGCTGGTCACTCGCTCGCCGCCTCTAGCCCCGCACTCAGGAATCAATCAATGGCTAGCGCGAGTGGGAGAGCGACTCGCGTGCGCGAGGCGCGTCGTCCGTTTGCGAACGGCGCGAGAGGCCTGCGGCGTCGGCTGCGGCGGCCGCAGCCGGGCCCCGGCCGTGCTGCCTCAGGCTACTCGCCTCCGCCGCCCTCCTCCGCCATGCGCCCCGTTTCTAGCACAGCGTCGCCATCTTTGTGCACGCGCAGCGTGGTTTTTGGTCGCGCCCAAACCTTCGCGTCCTTCTTGAAGATTGTTTCTTCCGATTTTGCTGCGGAAGATGGATTTCCGATGGCAAATGCCGGCACTTCAGGTGATGGGGCGGCCGCAGCGCGAGACTCGATCCATGGCTCGCAAGAAGATCGAGTTCTCGCGCACCTTGCGACCCCGACCGCAGCGGCCGCCCACGCCCGAGAAGAAGTCGCTGTCGTCGACGCCGTCCACCACTCGCGCCCACTCGCTTGTCATTGAGCCAAGTTCCAACCCACCGACGCCGCCGAAGCCGAAGCTACCCGAGGGGCCGCGCGTGGGAGCCGCAAAGCGAAAGCCTCTCAACCCGGTGAAAGTGAGTTGCGAGACTGCCAAACTAATCCGTAAAGCTTCAGTCGATCCGCGAATTCCCGTATGGAATTCATCCGTGCTGGCGTTGCGCCCACTATTGAGCTTTCATTACTTCGTCAGATTTCGATTTTCTCCTTCACTGTAGTCACTGCCTGATCTGCAAAGTTCCAGCGTCCCTTTACATTGCCGGTATTCCATTCTCTGTCTCAATCTCTATTCTTATCCCACCCCACTCTCTTTCTCTCTTTCGTCCTCCTTCTCCTCAAATGTGCTCTCTCATCAGCTTTACCTGCATTGTTTATAGGACAAAAAAATACTGCCAAATCGAACACATCGTACATACACTTGATTTCTCTTTTCGGGGGAGTATTTTCAATACACGTATAACCAGTATTCTGTCAAGAGCGCGACAATTCATTGCTAACAATAACATATGTCGTTTTTGGTTCACCGGGAGCATCTTGTCTAAGAATGCGACGGCTTCGCTAGGCAAAGGTCTGTACAGTAGTCTGACGATTGTAGTTGAAGGCTGTGATTAGATTTGTCCGAAGCGACTCGTCTAGGACGTCAAAGTCGCTGCTTGCGCCGGAATCGGTCTCCGACCTCTCCAAGTCGAAGGCTTCCACGGTTTTGGCACACTCCTCCTGCTGGAAGCGCTTGTATCGGGCACGCTCATCTTTTCTGAAAACCGGCTCCATGTTCGTCGGTACTTTGGCGCGGAAAGACTGTGCTAGGAATGAACTCACTTGTACCAGAACATTCCGTCGAAGGGAACAGCCCTGATGCCGGCCGCATCAGCGATCACTTTCTGGACACGGAGCGCAAATGTTGAAGCCGTCTCGTCGGGCTCGCGGCGCATCACGGGTAAATATGTGACGTTGTAGACGACGGCCCATGAAGTGAGAACGCGGAGGAGATACGTGTGGAAGAGGTCCTCCTGCCAGAAGGAGTCTCCGAACTCGGCATCCTGTCTGCAAAAGTTTCATTGAACAATGCAAAGTCACATAGTAACACTCTCGCCAACTTCTCGTGACTGCTTTTAAGGCTAGTTTTAGTAGTGATAACGCGCTTGATTAATGATTGGACCACCCGCATTGCTTTGGTTGAGCGGTACTTTGTTTTGAGCAGTATGTGAACGTGCAAGATGCGCGCACATAAAACGAGTGACGGAAAGCTAGTATGACGGAAGTTGTTTCCCCATTTAGAGCTGGGTCAACGGTCTCATAATCCCCCTTTACCTTCTTTCCTAGACTCTAGTCAGATTAGCTTTCACGGCACGCCATGCCGCATTCGTGGAGAGGGGTAAGAGAGAGACTCTAATGCGGACCGAATGGCAATTGGATAAATGTCGAGGTTGTCCTCGAAGAGCGCCTTGCGGTATCTCAGCGTTGACGTGTTGTTGGTGCAGTATCCCTCGGGGAAGAGCAGGACCGGACCAGCGATCTGAAAGTGTTTTGCACTTTGGCTCCTCCCCAAATGACTTACTCTAGCGTGGTCAAGCACTTTCCCAGTGAAATCACGTCGCTCATCTGGGTTGCTTCGATCTAGCCACATGCATGTGCCGGCTCGCTCGCAAAGACGCTCGATCGCCCAAATGATGCCGGTGTGCTTCTGACCGGTGACCGCGTAGCCATACCAAGAGCCCGGCTGGATATCCGACCAGAGGAACTGGATGTCGTTTGGCGAGAGATGGTTGCTCATTGCCACTCCTATCAGGAAAAGTTGATTCAAAACACAAACAACACACCGGGTCGCTTTGGTCTGAGGTGTGGGTTCTTGAAGTTAGCCACCAGACCCATACTGGCGCTGAAGAGCCGCGTGTAGATGATGGCGATTTTAACTTTTTGCACTTCCGTGTACGGATAGAGGAATCCAAAAAGAATCGATAAGGCGATGTAGGTGAAGGAGCCGACAAGAATGATTACACGAACGGGAAGGAGGAACCCGATCCTGAAAGTGAAGACATGATGCATGAGGTGCACGTGATGAGCGGGGTGACGAACCTGAAGGCAGCGAGAACGTAGAAGAGCGATGTCTGTGCGAGATTCCATTCGGGACGGACACGCAGTGGCAAGAGACTCTCGCCGTAGACCGGTGCCCTGTCGAAGGTCGGTGCCAGCTCATCCTGAACTCTGAGCTATGTACTTTGTACTCAACAGTTGTGCGCCGGGTGCTTTAGGTGCAAAGTGTGAGAGTTGGACCAAAATGCTTCCTCCCGCTCTACATTCTCCTCCGTTGAACAGAAACCTTGCGTCATCGCTCTTCCGTTTGTGAAAAGAAGTGAAAATTTCGCCAGCCGCTGCCGCCGGTCTGGTCTCAAAAGAATGGCAACCAGCAAAAAAGCGCTCATTGCCAGATCGCGAAGCTTCCCAAGTCTCTCTCTTCCCCTTCCCCCGACACAACATTACACACCTGAAGTATCGCCGGCATGTTCTACAGCTGATACAGCTGAGATCGTTCAAGGTTCAAAGGACACTCCGATCTAACAGCCTTTTTTCGTTTATTGTTGGCTACTCGCGCTTCCCACGGTCCCACTCCGTTCGTGCCCTTCGCCCCCTGTCTCTCAAAAATCCATAAAATAGAAAAAGCGAAACGACGTGCGTCTAGGAATGAAACACACCTGGATAATGGCCTCAATGCCACTTCGTGCGGCGTCTGAGGTTAAGGTCCAGAAATCAGGCGAGTCGCTGAGGAAGTGGAATCGCGCTGAAGAGTCTTCGAGACGGACGAGTGCCGAACGCTTCACCTGAAACTCACGTTTTGAGTACACAGCCGCGGTGCTCGTTCAGTGCTTTTCCTCCCCTCTCACGCCATTTGTTCTTTTTGTCGAGACGAGAAAAAGTACATTCAAGTCTTAAAGCGGATCAAGCTCGATGCTACGAACTTTTTGATATGGCGCCAAGCCTGTCCAAGAAAAAACCACCAGATAGTGGAGGATTAGGCGAGACCGGTGCCTGGCGGTGTCCCCTCGCGACCTCTCGAATCCACGCGGTCGCACTTTCTCGAGAAGAACAAGACTACGCGCCCACTGTTTCCCTTCACCACCGCCACCACTGTCTACCTAACTTCTCACTTCTTCCGCAATAACACTGTCAACCACAATAACACAATCGTTTGGTCAACCTGTTTACGGCCAAACAATGACTCACTCTCTTTCGTCTGACCAACCTTTTCAATGATCCCTGGGTAGAAGATGTCTGACGCTTGACGGGCTCGAAGGTCCGGATAGAACTGCTGAATCCGACGCACAGCCTTGAGATAGAGATGCGGCAGCTGGCCCCAACCACTGCCACAGATAATGAGGAGAATAGTGGAGGAGGCAGTCAGGGCGACGCCCCAGACATAGGCGAAGACCAGTCCAAGGAGCATAGCTGAGGCCGTGATGGGTCAGACCAGCGAGTGGGCTACACGCCGATCGGGGCCGCTCACACTCTCTCCCGCTCGGCCGCCCGCCCGCACAGACAGACGCCTCCTCCCCCCTTCTGCCACTCCGACGCATCTTCCCGCCTCTTCGGTACAAAGTGTACGGGAACCGTGCGATTCCTACTCTTCCATCTGAACGTTCTAATCTTAGACAAAAGTCTAAAAGGAGAAGGACACTTGCACATCTGTTGTTGTGTTGGGCCTTGTCACGTGCGCGGTTTGCATCTTCTACAGATAGCGACAAGGATCAGTCTAGTTTTTCGGATGGAGGGAATATTGTTTGAGTAAGCACGAGTCCTTGATAAGACTGGTTTGTGAATTCAGCTGAACAGTAAAGAAACTCGTCTTGAGAGTCTGGGCAATTGAATTTCAAGTTGTGGGCGCATATTGTGTTAGGGGCACTTGTGAGAGTTCCTCTCCGTCTTGGACTCCTATGAAAGCGAAGGCATTTCTATTCACTTACTGGAGTCTCGCTCACTTCTATACGATATCTTTGTCAAACGTCGCACAGACGTGATGGGAGGAAATAGACGCCTTCTTGCTATTCGCGAACATCTCTTCAGTGATATCAGAATTTATTATCAACAAATTGAGAATAATAATCCATTGAGCAACGTGAAAACACGATATGGACTACTTAGTAGTTCTATGGCTATATGGCTAAGTGGTGCTAGCAATGAATAATTGTCACTTCAAGAATATGAATGAGGTCAATGACTGCATCATGGAGATCATACACGAAATGAATTGCATGAAGAATGCTCCAATGCTTTGTACTTTGAGGCTTCAAGGCATGGGGATTCCGGCCTTCTTCCACATTGCGTAGAACTCCGAGTGACGATTCGAGAGAAGATGTTGAGGAGAGTCGAACTCACAGACTTTGCCCTCAGCCAGCACAATGATTCTAAAACGTGGTCTTCACGTGCTCGAGTGCAGGCGAACCTGTCGTAATCGATAATGGTGTGAAGTCGATGAGCAATCGTCAAAACAGTGGCCTCAGCGAACTCTTCGCGAATTGTCTTTTGAATAAGGGCGTCGGTCTGCTGATCTACAGCCGCTGTCGCCTCATCCAAAACTAGGATTCGTGTCTTTCGAAGTAGCGCCCGAGCCAAGCAGACAAGCTGGCGCTGGCCAACACTGAACGAGCGTTCCTACAGAAGACGTGTATTTCCAACCTGATATTCTCTCCGCCCTCCGTGATTTCGTGTTCAAGACCATTGGGAAGTTGCTGCGCAAAAGCTTTGAGGTTGGCAAACTCCAAAGCACGCCAGATTGCATCGTCTGTTGACCGACCGAATGGATCAAGGTTAAAGCTGCGACAAAGTTGAATCGATCGTGTGAAGATACCGCAATGATCCTGAGAAGAGAACGGGGTCTTGTGGGATGATGGTGATGTTTGAGCGAAGGTCGTGTAGTCCGATGGTAGAAATGTCGACGTCGTCGATAACAATCCTCCCTTCGGCCGCTTCCACCATGCGGAACAACGCCAGCGTCATGGAACTCTTTCCTGAAGAACATCATGTAATTACGTTCATCTTCAAAGTTCTAACCAGCTCCGGTCCTTCCCACAATGGCGATTCGCTCATGAGGTCGAATGTCGATGTTGAGGTTCTTCACGACAAGATCCAATCCAGGTCGATATCGTGTGGAGTAGCCCTTGAGCTCGATGTGGCCCTCGCGGGGCCAGTCGCCTGGGACGGCGGTCTCCGTGCGCCACTCGGCCTCCGTAGGAGTGTCCGAGTACTCTTTCACGCGCTCCACCGAAACAATGTTCATTTCCAACTTGCTGATTTGTCGAACAGCGAAGTTCAAAACAAATGTAATCTGCAACACCCCTTGTTTGCCGTAATATTTTTTTACGTTGAGGGCATAGGAGACGGAGAGTCCGATAACACCCGAAGACGTTGATTCTCGAGTGAGCGCCGCAAAGAGTGCCGCAAACAACACAACGCAGTTGCCAATGAATTCCAGACGAACGGAAAGCCATCGGTTGGCCACGTAGTTTAGATAGCGGACCTAGAAGTTTAGCCAAAGAACCGTGAGGCACCTGAATGTGAGTGTCCACTTTCTGCTCAGACACCTTGTTAAACTTGTCCACAAGGCGATAGGCACGGATTGTAGAAGCTCCCTAGAAACCATAAATGACAAATTGTACTACCTGGATCGACTCCGCCAGATGACTGTAGATTGGGGATCTTGTGATGGACTCCAATCGCTTTAACTGACGTGATGTGGCAATGTAATAGACAAGAGCAAAATAGTACATCACGGCGAGTGGAATAATAACAACTCCGAAGATTGGTGTCGATATGAGAACAATGATGAGTGTTGACACAACCTGAAAAGGTGTCTCCATTTGAACCTTGGTTGCATGCATACTTGTAAGAGACACTGAGCGAAGAACTGGACGTTGAAGGGCAGCTGGATGTCGATAGTTTCAATGTCCTAGAAGAGGTTTTTCCTTCGATTTGTTCAGCGTACTTTTCCAATTCGGTTCAAGACTCGTCCAAAGGGGGTAGTGTCGAAGAAGGACATTGGCGCACGGAAGATGGCGTGGAGAAGTGGCTGATGCAGATTGTGGGAGGCTCGCACACCGCCGATTAACAAAGCGAGCATGCCGAAGAAGAGGAGACCAACTCAAACTTTGCATACTGAGTTGAATTTTCCGAACCTTCTCCAAAGCCCAAAACCGCATAGACACCAAGGCGCATTCCAACAGAGGTAGCATTCGGGTGGGACCCGACATTGTCGTTAGACCAATCAGTCAGCCAGAGGTTTCTTCCCATCGACGCGGCCGTACTGGCAGTGATTCCAAAAAGGAACATCAAGGCTATGACGAGACCCATGGAGCGGAAGTACTCGAGGTAGATGCCAAATTTCACCTAGATCTCCTACTGAGAGACTTGCGAAACCCACCCTTCCGGTCTCGACACGTTCAGCGCGCGTCAGTTGCCGGTTTGAGTTGTCTGAGTTGGCGACGCTTTTCGCTGTTGAGTGTCTCCTCCTTCTCCTGGTTTGTGCGATGCTGAACTTTCTTGACGAGATAATTCCCGAGACCGTGGACATGTGGCTTGATCCTAGAACCTGCAGAGGGAACTTCTTGGTTGTTATTGAACTTACGTGATCGATGAGCGGCGATTCGGAGAGAATCGTCTCTTCATTCTCCGAGTCCGAATCGTCCGTGAAAGTTTCAAGGCTGTCGTCGCTGTTCAGTTGTGGTTCTGTCATTTTCTCGGTCGCTTCTTCAATCAAATCGTTCAGCATTCCGGTGCTCAAGAGCTCGGCGTAACTTCCTTCGGCTTCAATTTTCCCCTCTGGGACAACAGTTTAAGATCTGAAGCTGTCAAACCGTGCATCAGAATGATCAGATTAGCATGTCGAAGATTTGAGAGTTCATTAGTTACAAAGACTCGAGTCTTGTTTCGCAACATTCCTTCGGGACCGATGACGTTCGAGAAAAGTTGTGCGCCAACATGAGCATCCACAGCCGACAAAGGGTCATCAAGAAGGTAGACGTCGTGGTTTTGGTAGACGGCTCGTGCCAAGCTTATTCTCGCTTTCTGGCCACCAGAAAGGTTGATACCCTTAATGGGAACCGTAAAAGCAGCAACCCGCCTACCTTCTCGCCGATCTCAGTCATGTCTCCGAGAGGAAGCATTTGTAGATCGGGAAAGAGAGCACACGCATCAAGGACGCGATTGTAGAAGTACTCATCGAAACGCTTTCCAAATGTAATATTTTGGCGGACTGTTTGGTTCTGCATCCATGCTTGCTGTGGCACATACGCTAGACGGCCACAGACGCCGACGTAGCCACGAAGCTTTTCCATTTCACCTGGAACATCTGACAATGCAAGCCAGACATACCAAGGAGAGCGTGAAGCAAACTGGTCTTTCCATTGCCCACCGTGCCAACAACCATTACCAGTTGACCCTTTTGTATGTCCGTGTTCAGATTCGTAAGCATTAATCCCGGTTCCTCTCGATCCCAGGTCAATGTAGAGTCTTTCACACTAATCGCGTCATCATCTAGAGGATGGGAAAATTTCAGCGAGCCTAACTGTCAGCCGTTGAAATGTCGATGCAATTGGGATCCAACTCCTCGGAAACAAGGAAATCCTTGAGTCGTCTGTTGCTGACCATGACTTGAACGGTCTGCGATATCAGCTCCGCTACTGAAGTCATCGGAGTTCGAAGTTGGTTGAAGAGTGTTAAAGAGACAAAGGCGATTTGTGGTGTAAGAATGTTGTTCCTATCAATAAGAATGAATGTTGCGAAGGTGAAGAGCGCTACCTGTTAACGAGTCGTCGTAAAAGCGGTCACAAGGAAAGACGTACCAAAAAGGGCGATGCCGAGTTGAGCATGTCAGAGAAGGTTCTCATAAAAGCCGCCTTACGGATCAGTGACAATTCACGTTTTCGAAGCTTGATTATAACTTGTTCCATTGGAATCTCCCAGGCATAAAGCTTGATCACCTTGATTCCATTAAGAACTTCATTGACCATCTTTGTTCTCTCGTCTTTCACTCGCATTTGTTGAACCTAAAGATTTCTTACTGGAAACGGTCAGAAGACTCACTGTCCACTTTCTGACCATCATTGTGATGAGGAAATTGATTGGAAACAACAGGATCATTATGGCCACACCACTGAGGACTGACACTCCTATTTGGTTCCACAGAAAGTATAAGGCGAGAGCGATCTGAGAACAGTTGTAGAGTGGAATTCGTATGTAGCTGACCTGAAGAGGCGTTGACCAGTACTGTTGGATCTGCGGTGTCACTTGCATGAAGCGGTCCACATCGATGGCCATAAGATTGACAATTTCTCCCACAGTCTTTTTTCGTCTCGCCGAACTCGACAGTTTCAATGTCTGAAAGTTTCGGCGGTATATCTGGACTTGCTTACTTTTCGGTACACAGCTGCCGTTAGAACCGTTTGAATGCGTGTGCTTGTTTGATACATGATGTGATAGTAATGATTTAGAAGGAGCGAACTTAGTTCTGACGCCAAGAACATGCCCAACGCCATGAAGACTCCCTGCCAGGCTGGTCGCTCTAGTTCCTCAGTAAATACGATAAGTGAGCTGAAGTACGCAATTAGGGAATAAAGCTGTCAGACTTTAGAAGGAGAGGGTTGACGAAGGTGAGTAGATCGGAGACAAGTTTAACCACCATGGCCGTTGAGATATCGACTTTGAATATGAGGAAGAGTCGCCAGAGAATCGATGGAGGCTCCGGTCCATGAGAAGTTGGCGGGAGAGAAGTGAAGCTGCCATAAGCCTGTGATTTGCAATTACAATAATGAAACAATTTGTGACTTACACTGCGCGTTTCTTCAAGTAGAGGAGTTTCATCAGTGCTGGAGCTACGTGCGCGACCGTTCTCATAGTGGACAGAGCGCTTGTTTCGATTGAATTCTGAAAAGCTTCATGGAAAACGTTGAGCTTACTTTCGATGGCTTCATCCCACAACGTATTCCACTTTGGGATTAGCTCGGCTGATGTGTCATCCGGATTCAGCTTGTAGAGGTCCGCCGTCTCAAGGGGCTTCTTGAAGCCTCGACGGCAAATTTCGTTGAACCACCACATCGTTTGACGGTTCATGAAGGAACTGTAGTTCTCAGGAGAGACACCCTGAAACATCTTAGCCAGGGGACTCGAGACCTCGAATTCATGCATCTTGTCTTCATGTGGTACACGATCAGCGAAGGCGAAGAGGATCGTCTCCACTACGCAGAATGGATACCAAATGAGAAAGCAAATGTAACGCGGAATGTCAATCCATGGCATTTTCTGTGAGCTTTTCTTGATGTGCATGCTGCTTACCGATGGATTCTGCCCCATATGGATCCACCAGTAGAGTTCTGGTGTTCCGCAAACAGCGAAGAGGAGCCATGCAAGGAAGAGACCGCCGGACGTGCGCTTCCCAAAGTAACGACAAGCGGCCGTAAACACAACAATCAAGGTCTGCGATGGAGATCGTTGCCTGTCAGTATGTTGTAACCGTTACCATTGCTAGGGCCAGGCATAGCGGGTAAACAAATTCAACAGCGTCCGGTACATCAATGGTAAGTGTCTCATAGACGGCAAGTAAGAAGAGAAAGACCGAATCTATCAACAAGATGCATGCAATTACCTAGAGCCATTTGATCTGGGAATCTGTGACCTACCAATTTTGCAATGATTAGCCTTGTCCATGGCAAAGTCTCCGATTTCTCAGCAAAAATCTGCGCCGTGACAATTGGTGCGGTGAGGAAGACGAAGAAGCATGGAATCCAAACAAGGGCCGTATGCAGAAAGCACTGAGAGAATATCGGGATCGTCTCACTTGAGAGAACCGCATCGTCCTAAAAACCCACCGTGTTTACTTCGAGTGCACTTGTGACTAACCCAAAACTTCTCGCCGCAGAAGGTGTCGAGCCAACTCGTTGAGCTCGCGTTGACAGCCTCTACCATTTCAGGCTGGTCCTCCAGCCGTAGTTTTGTTTGTGCGACAAATCCGGTTAGAAACCTGAAACACAATAACTTCTGCGTCATCTGATGAAAATCCCAAGAAAGACAGAGGCAACAGTCAAAGGTCGAAGCGGCGAGACGCGAGGGGCCGCATGTCCAAAGGTGCGCAGACAGAATGCAGAGTCGGCACGACGCTGGCCTCAGCATTCTTATCAGTCTAGTGCAGCTCCTGCGGTTTCTGGGTATTGCAGTTTCAAGATTTCGCAACGAATTAGTCTGTGGTCAAAGCGTGTCGACCAAAAACTACGAGGGCGGTTCGGTCTTTGAAAGGGGAACATCTGTCAAGACTTCAAAATAGATGACGAGACTTCCTATGGCCAATGGCAAAGGGGGTCGGCGGTCTGAAATGATAACACCCAGTGGACCAGAGAGGTCTTATCGACTGCGGTAGCCCCTGCTCGACCCTCGTGTGCTGCGTCAACAAATTCGTCTTAATGTCCGCCGAGGTAAACTCATCGACGTATTCAGTTCTAAGCCTTCAGGGTGAACTTCCGAGTCAAGCCTTTAAGATCCTCGTCATAGGGGATCCGGGAACCGGGAAGTCTTCGATTATTCGCCGTTTCGTTCACAATATCTTTACTTCGAACTACAAGGCAACCGTGAGTTGATCTTGTTTCGAAGCTTTCATGTATCTATTGCCTCATTCTACTCTGCAGATTGGGGTCGACTTTGCAAGCAAAATCGTCGTTCTCGATGCCAATCGCGTTGTGCACCTTCAACTGTGGGATATCTCTGGTAGGCATTTCAACATTTTTATTCTTCCACATTCTGTTTGTTCTCCTCACGGGTGGCAAATTCGTGCAAGAGGGCTGTCTGGATGTGTGAGCACTAACGATCGAGACGAAAGAAGAAGTAAAAAAAAAGAAAGGAGAATCCATCTCTCAAAGTAGGCGGGCAGCAGTCAGAACCAACGTTTTCGCGAGCATTTGAGTAGAGATTTCTTTGCAGCAAAGTGAATGAGAAATTGTTTTGAGAAGTTTTTGAAAACAAACGCAAGATTGGGATTTCTTTTGGATTCAATGAAAGCGTCATTTATGAAACGAAGCAAGAAGAGGAAAATTTGGCGAATGATCGCCATATTGGCAGTAGAATTCCGAGGAAGTTGATGGAGAATGAAAGCTTGAAGCGCATAAAAAAACTAACTGTACAAACACATATTCACAACAAGTCATGGGCGCTAGTGCGAGAGCGACGAGAATTCGGGTGCTTAAGGGACGAGGAGGGGGAGGGAGCTCCTGGTTTTTGTGCGAATTGAGCAATAACAAGTGGAGATTTCAGACCAGAAAGAGATTTAAGTGTATATATGGAAACTTGAAGCTACTCGTCGAAGGCGTGCCCAAGCTGCGTTTGAACCGCACTTGAGTGGGTTCTCCTGTGTTGGTGATTTGTGTCGGCTTTCGACTGGCTCGACGCTAGCGCGTATCCGTAGAACCTGCAAAAGATTAGCTTTAGCGACATCTTAAAATAATAAAACGCCTGTTTTAAGCAAAAGCAAGCAAGAAATGTTAGTATTTTGCCCGTTTACCCAGATTCAATCTGATACGGTTGTCCGTAGTATCGTTTGGAAGTGTGGTAGAAGAAGGGATTTTCGTCGGCGGACCAGTATACGGACTGTTCCTCCATTTGTTGCATCGGAACCGGCACGGGGCTTTGCTACAACTCTCACTTTTATGGATTCCTCTAAGGCTCACTGTGTTAGCTTGACTTGCGGGTGAGCCCTGCCTTAGCGATCCGAAGGGCTCTTCGAGTGGTGCGACGACAGTCGAATTAGTGCTGACGTTTTTGTGGTGCAGAAGGTAAGAGGTCCTGGTCACGTAAGAGATGAGTCAAGATAAACGCAAAGTCGCAAACCTCAGTGAACAAGCCACATTGCAAAAAGTAGCGATGACGCAAGCCAAGGTAGCGGCTGCCGCCAAAATAATTGCCACTTGAACGACTGTTGTGGTTCCTGGACTGTTGTTCGCTAGAAGACTGGTCGATTGAAGCATCGTTTGCTGAAAAACAAAGCGGGCGGTCCTCGAGGACTACAACAGAACACACCAAATAATAGACGTTCGTTATGGCTGAGGAGAGGGTGAACTGTGCCAGGGCGGCCACAATCACCTGAAGAATCGAAGCAGACACGAGCAGTCGGGATTGGCACATGCAGCAGAGCTGCGACGGATTCCGATAAGTGTTCTAGTCCTCTCACAAACCTGAACGGCAAATGTGGCTAGTGCCAATGGGCCATTGCCGAGTCGGAAGAAGGGCACCTCCATGGGCACCTCCGAATATCGCCACTTGCCCAGTTCAAAGACCACATAGCAGCCGGTGATGACAACACCATAAAAGAGCGTTCCCAGTGAGAAAAGTCCCTGGAAGCCTAAACGCCTTTGTTCTGTGTTTGTTCAGCGAAAAAGACAGACCAGCCGAGAGGACTCCGGTCGGAACGCCGGCATTCGGCTGCTGTGTCACGGCTCGACCGAAGAGAATAGCGCATGCCAGGGCAGTGAGAACCTCGGCGGCATAGACCTAAGGTCAGGACTATTCAGAATAGGGTTTACTTACTCCACATTGAATAGAGCTGAGAACGATCTGTCCGGCGAAAGTGTTGCGATTTCCTTGTTCATAGAGGTAGTAGGTCGAGAACTGGTAGACAAGGTTGATACTCGCACACATTTTCTCTACAGCAACCGAGCAGCTGACAACATTCATGACAAAGCGAGTGTTGAGATGCGTTCTGAAGGACTTTCTTCTTGTTCCGTGTGTTCATACCTATGAGTGTATGAGGAAAGCAGAGCAGTTGTGGCGAATAGGAGCGAGACCCAGAAGAGATCGGCGCCCAAGAACTCGCCACGCCATGGTAGATCCAAGAGCCCAAGAATGCCGAGCGCGAAGAGGCACGCCGCCCAGAGGAGGTGCAGCAGGGAGAGGAGCCTGTAAGCCACGCTGCAAACACTTCCGGGCTGACGACAGGCCGGCGGCACAACACACAGCACGCAAACATGACCGCCACGCGCTCTTAATGGATCCGGACCTGCTCTGGATGGTGAGAGAACTTTCAGCCCGGCTGTGACGGGCGAAGTAGTCCTGGCAGAGGTAGGCACCGACGAGAACCGCCGAGATAGAACAAAGGATGAAGAGAAGACCGAAGCAGCCAATGAGGACACCGTGAACGACAACGACAATGTATCTTGGAGATGTGTTTGAAGACTGTGAGGCTTCTAAAAATCGATCTTGTTTGTTAGAAGGTCTCAAACCTCCAAGATCTCGAACCAAGTAATAAGATCTCAAGTCGTTTTTGTAGAAAGGCATCATCGAGTTATCGACACTTTTGAGGCACCAAGTGGCAGCGACCACCGAGAGTGCCAAGCTGACCTGTAAACAGATGATCCATTTTTACAACGACCGATGCGCGTGAGGAAGACGGAGAAGAGGTCGCGTTTACCTTGAGATTAAGCATTGCCTGTGACTCCTTCTTCACGGCTATAAGATCGACGCCGGCACTAATGATAACAAGCATCGCCGAGATGTGGTCCAAAGCAATCTTGATGTAATTGTCCGAGCCTCCAATCTTAAGCTTCTTGTTTTGGATAAGTGGATTGTTCCTGCCTTCTCATGTTCGTACTCGAGGAAGACGCAAAGACCGAGGGTTCCAAAACCAAGTAACAACTTGATGATGCCGACAGAACCGAAGCTCTTGAGACCCGACGACCTGGCCTCTTCGTGCATTCTCTGCAAACAGCCTCGCGTGTTCTTCTTCCAGTGAGGGTGCGAAGAAGTGTGAGGGTGTGGTCGGCGAAAGAATGCGCGCGACAGCCTTTCTTTTCCTGTACTTCACTGATCCTGAGCAGACAGCTCAGGTTGAGAGAGAGAGGGGGAGACGTGAAAAACTCGCGGTTCTTCGATCTAAGATTTCGGGTACTTACGGCCGTGATCGGGTAGACGGGATAGGCGACGACGACAAGCTTGTCGAGTAGGACGAGGGCAATGAGCGCGACGAGACTCGCGAGAGCGCCCATGCCGATCATGATGGCGCTGATGGCGACCGCACCCGCCATGTCCGCCGAGTCCTGCCCGTACTCCTGTTGGAATCCCTGGGCGTTCTCCAGCGACTTCAAGCCACGATAGGCCCATACCACCTGGAAACAGAACGTCCCTCTATTTTCTTGAAGACAACAAGAAGAAGGAGAAAACGATTTGTCCCCGTAATGCATAGCGGGAGCGTTCTCGTCTTTCAAGGCAGCAGTCGCTTTTTGTTCCCACCCCACCCCCGAAACGGTCCGTATTTGGTTTTTCGTGGCCAAAAGAGCACCGAAGAGGGTTGGAAGACGAGTTTGAGGCAAGAGTGTTTGCAGCTAAGAAGGACGAAGAAAGATGCAAAAGACAGCGACGGACCCGGTAGGTGGTGAAACCGTAGAAGACGGCCGTCGCAATACCAATGACGGCCGAATAGCAGTAGAGCGTCTTCGTGACGATACTGCCATGATTGCGAATTAACGTGTAGACGCCGACGATGCCGGAGAGGGCGTGGATCCAATTCAGGAGCCGCAAGTCGATGTCGCGATAGTTGGGGATCTCCACTCGTGAGAACTGCGAGCCGGCCAGACCCACGCAAGCGAGACCCACGAATATCAGAAGAGCGTTGCAGCCCTGAAACCATAACCTCATGACGAATGCGAGGAGACAAAATGGACCTGTAGCTGACAAACGTAGGCCGCGCGTGCGCTCATGGCGGCCCGTTGCCCGAGTCTGCAAAGCGTCACATTTGCATACACGAAACCAGGGCGAGAGTTGTGGCGAGCCGAGTGAGTTTTGTGAGGGTGCGCTCTCTCGCGCGCGTGAAACGGGAGGGGGGACACGGCGGGAGTTTCGCAGACGCGAAGGTGAGGGAGGGGAGTGGGGGAAGCCGTTGAGGCACGCGAGAGCAGCGAGGCGACGGAAAGGAACACGTCAAACAGCGGTGAGATGCGGGTCTCTACAGTCTCGACAGACGCCCCGAGAGCGACTAGTCGCGTTTCCCTCTTACGCTCTTCCCAGCCGATGCCAGAGACACCGTGTATGAACCCGGGTTGAGGCATGACTCGACCCTCCACATTCGACATGACCATTTTGGCATAAGCGGATCTGGGAAAACTTAACAGCGGTAGTGGAAGAGGAAGAAACGAGACGGGCAATGAATGGAAAAAGTTCGACGGCATGTCATGACAAACATGAGTCACCGAAGTCGCAGATCACGTTCAAAATGAGACGTCTCTTACTTCTTTTGGCATGCGAGTGCGTCGTCTAAGGTTACAGCACTTAAAGAAAGAAAACTCGGTACACAGTACGAAGTTTTAGCCTGAGAATGAATCGTGATCGCAAGAGAAAAAAACAAGGAAACATCGACGAACTTTGAAAGTCTTGGTATGAGTGGCTCTCACCGCAGCCTTCTTCGCGCGCAGTGTTTCACAATTTGCAAATAAACCCACAAGAGAGGGATCTCGCGTCAAAAGATGGTTTGCGAGCGGGCTGAGCTCGGTCTCGAGCTCACGGCCTCCTCGCCGAGAGCGTCGTCGGTCTCGCGAGCTCGATCAACTCTCTTCGTATATCCTCTCAGCTCAGCCTCGAAACGACGTCTTCATATGACAGCATGAGGAGCGAGGGAGCGAGCGAGAGGGGAAAGGACGAAAAATTTCCGCGCCAATTTCAGTCGACAAACAAAGGCTCTCAACGCTCGCGCCTTTGAGTCGAACAGGATGAAGCCGAGGAGGGCTGACTAGACTTCAGTGATTTCTACGGATTACCCTTGAGACCCTTGAGAAAGACAGAGTGTCTTTTTTGAGTCAAGTGCTCATGGTGGAGAAGAAGACAGAAGAAAATGAACACACACAGTTCACACCTCAACGGAGAAAAGAGCCAACAGCGACTTAACCGGCTCTTCAAACAGTTTTTACTCGGTCGAGACGTTCACAGCAAGCCTCAACGAATTGAGCGAAAGTGTTGGAGACACACAGTAAGAAGAACGTTAAGAAGATGAAAAGTGCAGTTGAGGGGAGGGAGAGCGGAAGGAAGGCAGCACACGCGCGCAACGGGCGGCAAGGAAGTTGCCTTGAGGCGAGGGCCGGCGCCCGCTCGCGCGCGTGGAGATTCCCTTTCTTTGATGGACTTCGAGAGGACCGGAATTACGGTAAACACTGATGGACATGCTGAACAAACAGCTGTCGTCGTCGTCAACGCAAGGCTCGTCTGCCTGCCTGCGGGGGTCCGCCTGGAAGGAAGAAGAAGAGGAGGTGGGCTGGGCGAGACGCCGCCTTGT
Source organism: Poikilolaimus oxycercus (assembly GCA_034700245.1). Taxonomy (NCBI): domain Eukaryota; kingdom Metazoa; phylum Nematoda; class Chromadorea; order Rhabditida; family Rhabditidae; genus Poikilolaimus; species Poikilolaimus oxycercus. Next base: position 28,651 of record JAQIXL010000296.1, read on the forward strand.
TCTCCTCCTTCTCCTCCCTCACTCCCACAAGCCACACTATGGGTCTCAACCTGTTCTGCCCCGGAGAAAGACCGACGAGGCCGGAACAAGGAAGAGATCACGAAAGGCGCTTCTTGTTTCTTCCAGCAGCTTGTCAAATAAATCTCATTAGCAAAAATTACGAAATTGAAGCCTAGAGAGATTGTAGTCAATGAAAATAACGCTGGACTCTCGCTGGCCGAAAGACGTATGCCGACATTTTGCAACCGATACTGGACGTAAACAAACGAATTCGGGCATGGATCAAGTTTCGAGTAGCCACTTCAATCTCGGCTCCTCGCTATGTGAACGCGCGAGAAAATCTTCAAAGAATGTGCGCGAGAGGGGATGTTAATGACACCACAGCGGCCCGAGTGAAGAGCTCTTTGAAGGCGAGGTGGACCTGAGTGTCCTCCTCCTTCTCCGCGTAGCCCTTCTCTGTCGCCGTCTCCCGTGTTGGCCAGTTCCCTCTCGCTCAGAGGTCTCACACAGTGTGCTTGGGTGATGTTTGTGGTCAAGATTAGGGATTCAGCACGTTGCCTCGGTAAAACCGTTCACTCCTCTCCAAGAACGGCCGAATGACTTGACCTTCCGCGTGTTCGATCACCGCGGGTCTCTCGCCCCTCGAGACATTGTCTGGGAGCAGAGATAGAGAGAGGGCGAGAACTAGAGAAGTGTGTGAAGAGCTGTGCTTTATTGCGTGTATTGACACTTGAAGTGGGGCAGCTCGCGCGTCGTCCGTCCGTCCCCTCCGGCCCCTGACCCTTGTTTCTTGCGCTCTCATAATCTCTGCAAACACATTCTCGCCTTTTCTTCGTTTGTGCGGGGGGTCGTCTTGAGGACGAGGCTTGATCAGCGACATTCTCGTCAAGCGGAAAGAATAATGTCTCATTCTTGTAGGACAAGACCGCTATGGAGTCATGACACGAGTCTACTACAAAGACGCTCAAGGAGCTGTCGTCGTTTGTGATTCGAGCCGGCAGATGACAGCCGACGGAGCGAAGAAGTGGAAGGCAGATCTGGATGAGAAAGTGATGCTTTCAAACGGCTCGCCAATACCTGCCATTCTTCTAGGCAATAAGGTTAAACTTTTTTGTTTACACGTATTCAGTCGGACATCGAGGAGGGAATGGACGAAAGGCAACTGCAGCGATTGAAGGAGGAGCAAGGTTTTGCCGACGCTTTCCTTGTGTCGGCGAAGAAGAACATCGGAATCGATGCAGCTTTCAACAAGCTCATCGAAAACGTTAGGCATCCCTCGCAGGCTTCACTCCTTCTTCAGATTCTGAAAACGGAGCGCGAAGGTCAATACGAGATGCCGCCATTCCGCCGCGACGACGTACGCCGCCTCGACGAGGCTGTCACTCAGAAGAAGCGGTCGTATCAAGTAATTTCTTCTTTCGCTCACTTCTAGTTCGATCCCGAACCTTTCTAGTCATCCTCGCAAAGAGTACTTTCTTTAGACTCGCTGCTGCTAATCGTCTACCGGGTACCGGAGAGAAATGACCGAACATCAAAAATCTTCGTCATAATGCTTTTGTACTCATTGCGTACCTTCCCCTGAGTCTGTTGATTCTCAAACGTGTTCGAAGATAAATAATCTTTATTTAGTATCAACACATCACGTGCTGCTTTATCTACCTTGTAGATGATCTACACGATATTCTACTCTTACAGACATACGCAAGTATTGCTCACAAGAATATCGAGATCAACTTTTGGCAACGAGGCAAAGGGGAAGAAAATGCAAACGAACCCAGTGCAAGAAGGAGAGAAAAGAAGGTGGCGAATGGAAAACGAAAAAGGCGCAAACCACTATAAGACACTCTACGCGCGAGAGCTGTTGTGAGTCTCTCACCAAACAAATGTCCGCTGACGCTAAGGCAAGAGATTAGAGGGGAAAGTCTTAAGGTGTTCATAAAGTAGCGTAAGTAAAGTAAGAAGTGAAAAATGTAAAATTGTCCTATCCTACGATTTCTAAGAAACTGAGTGGAACACGACCTCGCTTCCCACTTTTCTCTGCCATCACGAAGTCAGGATCGAGTCCGGGAAGACGATAGCAAATCAATATCTAAACCGAGATTTATTCGAGGTCCCTCACTTACGTCGTTCTGTTTAACTGACATCTCATTGGGTAGAACGGCGTCGTAGTCGAAGAGAACACGCGCCTGCTTCGTGCCCGACCAATTGGATTCGCCCAGGTCGATGGTGGTCGTCGCGTCGACACCCATCTCACTGCCATCCGCAATACCGGTCGGGTCGGCGCGTGGCAAGAGGGAAACCGAAGCGCCGCGGAACGACAACGTCCTGAAAGCAACTCCTCCAAGACAATAGAACTCTAACTGGATCTGCATCACACAGTCACAATGGACAAGAGCTAGTGCGAACAATATAGGACGATCCCTAAATGTAAGTCCCAGACTTCCAGTGTAGAAGTATCTACTGTTTGATGCCGCGATTGAAGCCTCGAAATAGACATTCCAATACAAATACTTTATTTAATTTAAATATTTAATTAACTTCCTTTTTCATCTCATCCAAAAACAATCGAGTGTGCGTTTTCGACCGAGGCGAAAGAACTAGTCTTTTTGGACGAAATATGAATACCCATGAGATTCGGCGGCGGAAGCCAGGATGCACAAGTTAAGACAAGAAGGGGAAAGAAGTAGGAGAAATAAAATTAAGGGCTTCTATAAATAATCGTTTTTAATTTAAAAGTAAAGACACACAGCAAACTACCCTGACTCGGGGACATAGCTCATCGAAGAGAGAGACGAGAAGAAGAGAAAAGAAGAGGAAGCGAGGGCTCTAAGAGGGAATGTCGTGGAAGGCCCGGCAGGTAATTCGATCATGAATCGACTCTACCGCCTCACCACTCTTAGGCAACGAGAAAGAAGGAGAAGAAACAGAGCGTGGAGAAGGAGGACGAAAGCAAATTTGGGCGAAAAGAAAAGTGCAGACGCGGCACAAGTTGAACGAAAGCCACAATCGAGAAAAATGGAAGAATTATCTCTTGATTTCATCTGTGCCCTCCCCCTCTTTTGGATGGAAGACCAGAAGAGTCTATTCACATAATGCACACGCGGCTTCTCCATTCGTTACTAGGAAACACAAAAAGAGCAAAACGAATGGCTTTCACTACCGGAAATTGGCGGATTTCTTTAGAGAGCACTCACGCTTCTATGGACTGTGGGGAAATGACTACAAGTAGCTGTTCGAAACGCGGGGACCTCTGGGGGCTATGTACAGATACGATGTGTGACATGCGACTTAAATAAGGGTGAAGAAAGGCGGCGGAGAGTTGAGAAGGACGACTTGGGCGAGAAGGGTGATCACGGAGAGTTGCCAGGCGTGGAATTGAAGAGTCCAAGACCGGGATCGGAGCTCAGCGAACTACAAATCCACCACGACATCAACCGAGAATCTCTCTCGTTGCTCTATCGCAAGCGAACACAAGCGAACTCGCCACTAACTAAACCATAAGGCCAAGAATGCACGCAGTGCCAGGAGGACTCACCCGGAAAGCTCGCGTTGGAGATCCGCCATGATCTGGTGCGACTGTGCATAGAAAGACATCTGTGCTTCGACGAAATCTCGGAGGCATTTTAGCTGATTATTCTGAAGCGCACTTTGTAAGCCGTCATGCAGCTCGCACTCACATGAGCTGTTTGGATTCCCTCAAGAAGAAGTTTAGTGATTTCGGCCTGTTTGTCGAATTCTGCTTGCGCGACGCGGACGTCGGCCTCGGCCTGGAACGGCATTCGTGTGAAAATTAGCTTCACGCCGCCGTCGGAATGGCGAGAGGAGGAAAAACGAGCCGTCGGCCATTATGCGGGGCAATAAGTCAGCCCGAGAGAGACTGGCAATTTTGCCTTGAACGCACACAACCACCACGAAACGACACTCGAACCACATTCGACGATAGAGAAACACCACCGAGGGAGAGAGCCCGCTTACCTGTTCAACGGTGAAGCCACCCGGGACTGTCTTGCTGTTAGCTGTCTTCAAAATGGAAAACGTTTAAAACGGAGGAGAAGAAGAAAAGAGAAGAAGAAGAAAGAGCAAAGTGGAGAAATAACTCACGGTGCTCTGCGCCTCCAAGGTCTTCGCTTTACGCAATCGACTTTTGCACGCGTCGAGGTCGAGTCGCTTATTGTTGAGAACCTTCCTTTCTTTCTAAAAGCCAATTGCTCCCATTTCGTGTTTTCGATTTGCCAATGGCTCTCACCTGAATGGTTTTCATGTCGCCCTCGAGGAAGCGTCGAATGGGCAATAAAGTGTTCGAGGCGGCTGCCGCAATAAATTCGCGTTCGGCGGAGCCCAATTTCTGCTGCGTCTGCGCCACTTTCAACAAAGCCGATCCTTCAAAGCGATAGACAGCATTGAGGCAGAAGAAGCCTTGAACTTACCATAAGGCGTTCCAGCTCCGAATTCATTGCCAGCATCAGTCATCGTCTGTGCGAGAGTCTCCAGGTTGTTGAGTCGACCGCCTTCCTTGCGGAGATCCAGTTTTTCATAGAAAACTTCCTCCATGCGAACGGCTAAAGGTGCCAATTTACTTGTGTCACGCAACACAGCGACGAACTCGGATTCGGCTGCAGATAGCTCTCGATGCACGCGAGGAGCTTGCGCGTGTGCTCCTCCGTCTTGTCGGCCCTTTGAAGTAGCGCCTCGAAATGGCCATCCAACTCCGTCTTTTCGGCCTTCAGAAACGTCTCCTCGGTGTACTGCAAAAAGAAAGCCCTCGTTGAGTGCCGTCTCTCGCTTGGGTATGCGCGCGAATATAAAATTCAGGCTAATCGCCCGACGACCCACTTGTTTGGCACGGTTGAAGAAGCCGCTTGCATCGCTGGCGATCTTCTTGAAGTTGAAATCCATTGTGGATCTGCAAGATGTATTCTGTCCAACTGCTTAATACTAGCAAAGTTCTCGCGTCCTTACTAGAGAAACAGAGCCATGATAAATGAAGGCGGAAGAGACAACGGGAAGGGAGAATGAGGTGAGAGGGAGACCCCTGGCTCCGCTAGGAGAATCGATGCCGACCGCAGGGCAACCACTTTGACGAGGCGACGTCTGCGACCCGTCTCGGTCGTCCCGGCCAACGTCACGTGCGACGTGGCGAAGTCCACGGAAAAACTGGCGGCGAGACGTTTGCGAAATAATATCGACAACCGTGAGCCCTCCTCTCTCCCCTTTGGCAATTGATCAAGTGGCTCTGACCGTAGTGCAATTCGACGACGGGCCGGCCCCTGAGAATCAGGCAAGCGCGCGCTCTTCTTTGAGCTCTTTGAATTCGGAGATATTCAATGCGACAAAAATGTATTTTTAAGTAAATTTAGGGCAACAGCTTTGCAAAATACAGCGGTTTTGCTCTTAAAATTAAGACTTTGATTTTAAAACTTTTTACTATTGCAAACGAGACGATATACCTTGCTTTGGCTTAATGCGCCGGCTATTCTTTGCAATTTTGGATTAAGCACTATCGTGTAAGCAATGCTGTTGAATAAAGTCGCTCTCGTAATGTTTGTTTTTGATTAAGATTTAGCATCGATAACGTATAACGATATCGTAAACACAAACCTTCATGGATGCCAATATCGCCAACCGGCAAGGTTGCCATGGACACGGCGTGGCACGCTGCGTTCTCGTCGTTGTTTGAAAGAGGCTGAGTCGCCCTCGGAAGCTCCACTTCTCCCCAAGCGACGAAGATGCGTCTGAAGTTGACGATGTCGCGTTCTCCGCGGCATTCCGACGCCGTCTGCGCTGTTGGTTGGGCGAGCGGCGACGAGATGGTCACGGCGGCTGATGACCATCAACTCCTCAAATGGAATCTGGTCAACGAGGATTCAACCGTCATCACGGAATTGCCAAAGTTTGAATCAATTTAAAATGAAAGCCTTGTAGAGTCCTCTTTCCAACGGGATTACACTGGCTTCCACGAGTGGGAGCTAAGCAAGCCTCCACGGACGTATTCGCTCTCAGCTCGACTGATGGTTCGACTCTTTCCCACGTGATACAAATTTCATTAGGAAAAATTTACCTGATGAATAAGCTGGGCAAGATAGAGAAGGCGATTGAAGCGCATCGAGGTGCAGTTCTGTGCGTACGTTGGAGCCCCGACGCCACGGGACTAGTCAGTGGTGGGTGGATATTGCCGTGACTGCAAGTGGCTTCGTTTCCTCTTTTGCAGCCGGCGAGGATGGAGCGGTGAAGATGTGGTCGCGCAATGGCATGCTGCGCTTTGTGCTCGCCCAATTTCCATCGGCCGTTTATTCGGCAGCCTGGGATGGTACTGGATCGAGAGTCCTGTACACAACAGGCGATGTCTGTTACATCAAGTATCTCAAGACACAGGCAATGCAGAGAGGTCGACTTGTGATTCCTTCAGGTGTTACCAACAAAGTGGAAGGCGCATGATGGCATTGTTTTGTGTTCAGACTGGAGTGCTGCCTCGGATCTGATTGTTACAGGAGGTGAAGACAGTAAATTCAAGGTGAGGACTAATGACACGACTCATGTGCGTTTTCAGATTTGGGACTCTTTCGGGCGCCTTCTTTTCGCAAGCTCTTCTCACGAGTATCCTGTCACTACAGTCTCTTGGGCTCCACAAGGTGATCTCTTCGCGGTCGGCTCTTTCAACCTTCTTCGTCTCTGCGATCGCGCTGGGGTGTGTTGAGCTAGCCTTTGGTCATGTCTTAAGTGGTCGCATTCATTGGAGAAGGTCACAACAGGAAGTGTGCTGGCTATTTCATGGTCTCTTGATGGAACTCAGTTGGTCGCTGGATCAGCCAATGGCCATGTCGTTCACGGACACATTGTTAACAAGTAGGAAGTCGCTTTGTCATTCCAAGTTGTAGGCGAGTTTCCTGGCGTTCCCTGGAAATCGTGCAAACTAAACGCAAATCTGTCGAGGTGAGTCTTGCTTCTTCTTTGCAAGAGATGTTTTTCTTCTTAGGTGAAAGATGTGAGCTCGGATGTGGCACGTGAGAAGCTGGAAACGCGAGATCGTATTACGAAGTTTTCAATCGCCTTTGACTACCTGATCATTGCAACAACGAAACAGTGCTACATCTTCAAGTAGACTTGGCTCTCGAAGGCGGTATCAATTTTCAGCTCAAAAAACTGGAACACGCCCGTGATTGTTGATCTCAAAGAAGGCACCGTCTCGCTGATCAAGCAGTGTGGAAAGTAAGCAAAAGGTTGACTAGACTCATTTGGCAGATTCTTCCTTCTCTGTGAGAACGGCGGTCTCTTTGTGTGGAACTATGAAGGCAGACTGATGTGTGAGCTGAAGATTGGCTCTGCTAGTTCCGGCGGAGGAGAGGCACCAACGGAACGATCAGTTGACTTGGCCAGCGACTGTGTCGTCGTACGGGATCGAATGGACCGCAAGATTGCCCACTTGGCCGAGCCGAGCAACGGCAAGTCTCTGCCCGATGGACACATCAACCACCTCGTAAGCCATTCTTTTCCCCTCTCTCGTAGACGTCGAAGCCGTACCTCGCATGCCGATGAAAGCCCTGATAGCGTCCGACGCGGAAAAGGTCGCCGTTGTTTATAGCAAGAGATCGAGGAGCTGTGTGTGAGCCAGGCGGGAAACATCAACGAGCGTAAAGTGGCCTTCATCGACAAGAACCGCAACGTCTACATCTTCCTCGTCAAAATCTACGGAGGATCGAAGAGACTCGAGAAGATTGGCTCACTGGTCGAGCATGTATGCTTCAATGACGAGTTCAACATGTTGGCAGGCTTGCAGGAGAACAAGGTTTACTCTAATTCCTCATTCAACACTTCTAGATTCTCGTGTGGCCACTACCAGAAATCGTCTTTGTGGACAAGGATCTCCTCTCGAAGACCATCGTCGAGAAGGACGTCGGAAACCTGGGCAAATTCCCTTATTTGATCAGGTGAAGAGCGTCCGTCCATGAACAACTTCTGAACACTGTAGTTTCATCCGAAACTCGTTGAGCATTCGCAAATCCGACGGTTCTCTGATCGCATCAAACATCAGTCCGTTCATTTCGGCTCTGCTCGGCTACACAACAGCATCAAAGTGGGACAAGGCGATTCAGCTCTGCCGTCACATCAAGGTACGATCGATAGGCCCGCAGGCATTTGTTTAGGACGACATCCTCTGGTCAATTCTTGCCGCTCTCGCTGCGAGAGAGAAAAACCTCTTCGCTGCCGAGATCGCCTACGGTGCTTTAGACGAAGTCTGTTGTCAATTTTTGAGACTAGAACACAATCTAGGCAGAGAAAGTTCTCTATCTTGGATCAACGAGAGAAGAGGCAGATGCTGGAATTCGTGGCGCGAAGTTGTCACTCTTCGTTGGCGCCACACGCGATGCTGAGGCTCAGCTACTGCACGCTGGTCACACCTTCACGACCATCATGACCCTTCTCTCACTCTGCCAATGGCGACGGTGAGAAGAGTGTGCCAGACAGACGCGTGCGATTACCCTTTCTCTTTGAAAAATCACCCCTGCCAGGAGAAAAAACGGCGGCACGTCTTTCAGAGCCCTGGAACTTGGCCTCAAGCATAAGAAGTATCTGGAAATCGTCCTCGGCTATCGTCAACGCTATCTTCAACAACTCGGTCGTGAGGAACGAGATCCTCTATTCCTGCAGCACAATGGCGATGTAACGTTTTGCCTTGTTCAGCTGCCACCCCCCTCACTGGGCCGAGTGGCGGTTCAACCGAGAGTCTCGGCTAGGAGGCGGTGGCGGCTTGCCCGTCTCGTCCCCGTCGTGTCCATCAATTTCACCGCTTCGCACGTTTAGGAGGAGATCGATTGGGAGCACATCCGTGAGGTGATCCGTGCCGAGAAAAGCGCCGAGTGACGAGTCGGCCCGAGTGATCGAACGCGCGCGCCCGTGGCGCATGTAAACCAAGAAGGCCGCCTTTCTTCGTGTGACTGAACATCGTCCCTCTTCGACCACATATCTTCCCTCCTTCGTTCGCTTCCACAATTATTGACGCCCCGTTTTTTTCACGTTGTAATCTTGCGCTGTCATTATCGCGTAAAAGCCACTGATGTGAGACTAGATGCGACGATGTTGCAGTGCAAAGTCGTTGGGTCTTCTTCCTGCTCGCGAAGCTGTGATTTAGCCCTTTGCTCGCCGAGTCTTTTTTGCAATGATTCACGCGATCTTTCGGCAGTTCATGAAGTGCCACCCGGCGCCAACTGTTGCCCTTCTTCCTCCTCCTGCTCCATCAACGGAAAAAAGTCTGGGTTTTCTGACAAGTAACTTCGCATGCAGTCACACTCTTTTTTGTACATTTGCCTCAATCGCCCCCGGCGCGAAGCGCCGGGGGAAGTTTCCTTTGGTCGGGCCCTTCTACTCTCCTTGAGATCTGAAAACTTCCAGTTCTAGCGGCCCAAGCAACCTTTTGAGCCGCTCTAAAGCGCATCGTCA
>JAQIXL010000297.1:0-37965 GCA_034700245.1 Poikilolaimus oxycercus
GCCACCGACGAAAACCTCGATAACCCGCACGCACGCACGCACACACACAGACAGCGCCGATTATATAGTGTAAGGATTGCTACAGATGAAATACGATCTCGAATCACCACCCTCCCGGCACTTTATGATAGATTGCTCGGGCTTCACCTTCGTCGACTATATGGGTGTTAGCGCGTTGAAAGAGGTGAGTGGGTGTCAAGCCCTTAATCACGCCAATCGTCCCCCGCTTGCAGATCTACATCGACATGCGTAAAAAGGGCGTGCTCGTTTATTTTGCCGCTGCTAAAGGTTTGAGCCTGAAGTTTTTCTCCTTTTCCTCCTCTTTCCTCCTCTCCTATTCTGAGAAACGACAGAGAGGAGGCACTCACGCAAAACGAGAAACGAGGATAATTTTTCTCGGCTTTCAGCGCCCGTTCGAGAGATGTTCGACTCGTGCGGCTTCTACAAGACCGTAGCCAAGGAGAACTTCTATCCAACGATCCGTGACGCAGTGGCCATTGCCAAATACCGACAGAAAGTGTATGTTGCGCATGCGCGTAAAGCCCTTCGCCTCATTCCCAGACACGGCTTCCTTGTAATCCCGCTAACCCCCGCCGCACGCCGACTCACCGACGCACTAGCACAACGGCCACGCGGCTGACGCTTTCGCCCCGTCTGCTTCCAGGCTTAGTGGCGCCGTCGACCCGAACGATGATGACGCTGCCAGCGATGAGGGCGTCCATTTGTCCCCCAGTCCGGCTTCCGCTTCTCTTGCCGCTTCCAGCCTTCTTCGCCGCGACAACAGCACTCAACCGTTGATCTCTAGGAATGGCGAGTATGACACGGCGAGCATCGACCTTGAACACAATCGCCTCGAGGAGCTCATCTCTGCCCAGCCAGCCGACTAATCTCACTCCCCTCTCTCCACGAAATTTGTCATCCTTTTAATCTACAAAATTACGAAAATTGTTGAGCGTCTTCTTATTTTCCAAATGCCCTCGAATCTCTAGTCACAACAACGACCGATACAAAGCACGATGTTTTCATGATTTTGCTTGTTGATTATTGTGTTAGGGTCCGATGTCTCATAGGGTCTCCCCTTCCTTCACTTCATTGTTGATAACAACAGAACATATCGTTCCCCTTGGTCTTCCCCGGTTAGCGACTCCGATCCATGTGCCTTGGTCTTGCTGGGTTGTTTGGCCTATTGCGACTATTATCTTTGCATCGGTCGACCTTTAGTCGTCAACATGTGTATGATTGGAAGAAGAAGACAAACGTGTGTATATATATAAGTGCGCGTGCGCGAGTACCCCCGAAAACGACGGGCCCAGAAAAAAAGCATCGATAGGAAGGACCCTCTGGTCCTCCTCCTCTCGTTGCTTTATGAATAAACGAGTGAATGGTTGTTGATTCTAGCTGTGGCTTTGCCTTTTTTCCATGCCAGTGTCTGGGAGGATGTCCTCCTCCTCCGCATCCTCGAGGCTTTCTGAAATTCAGGTCTCATTTTCGCGACATCCCGCATCTTCTTCCATTTCCAAATGGACGACTGATACGTGCCAGAAAACGAGACCGAGTGCCAGAATTGCGTTCTCGCGCCAATTTCGTTATTGCGCGCGCGAGAGAGAGACGAAGTGGCATTTGCATTGAGGAAGAGAAGAGGATTCTCCCCCAAAGCAGCGTTCCTCTTGCTTCTCCTCGAAAGATTTCCACACTCTCTTCCACGAAGGGGAGCAGCAGCACTCTTGACCGAGGCGAAGTGCACACGTGGCGGTGCTTGCTTGAGTTTGCCAAATGTTTGTCCGCGGGTGCCGCTGAGTCCTGCTGCCGTCTTGCGTTTGCGCTTCGGGCTTTTTCCCAATGCATTCGAAGTTTAGGGCTCACGAGGACTCCCCGCTCTTCTCTCGACTACGTCAAAAACCTGGCCTCTTCTTTACCCTCTCCGTGCTTGTTTTGTGCCGCGGTGCAAAGAGAACCCACTCGGGAGTCGCAGAGCTCTTCCACGTGCAAGCGAGGGAAGAACAGAGCACACGGCGACCTTCTTTATGAATGCTAAGACGTTCAGCCCCCTGGGGAGTCGATTCGTAGTTGCGGGCTTTCCGCTCGTTATTTGCGGGTTCCTTCCGCAGTCCCGCTGGGCGCTGACGGCCACCTCAAGGTGGGGCAGCGGCGGGGCGCGTCTGCTGGTCGCTCTCTGAATTTGCCGCCAGGCGTGCGCGTTGGCCACTGCACATGTCCCCGCCCCCTCGTGGTCCTCCTCCCTCCTCTCCTCTTCTCTCGCTAGCTGTCGCCGTTGTCGTGGCTGCGGCGACGGCGCTAGCGCCGCAGAAATCCAGAGAGTGTGTCCTCCGTCTCCCCGGCGTTGCGTTTGGCCATGTGTCTCTGCTCTCCCCGTCCTCTCGCCGGTCATTGTGTCCCCTTTAGTGAAACGAAAACGGCCATCGTCCGTCTTCCCCCTCCAGTCCACCCACCCGTCTCGCCTTGTTTTCCCGCCCGCCTGCTACGCCACACACTCGGATTGACTATCTATTTTTGCAACGTCACTGGCGTTTCGCATTTCCCAATATTGCCTTGTGTCTCTTGGGGGGCTTGTTGGAATGTTTTTTCGTCTCCATCTTCGTCTAGACGGTGTATCATTCGCACTTTCAAATCGGACCGAAAGACCTGTCCATTGTGTGCCCTTCTTGGCTTATCACATTTCATTGCCGGGCAGCAGTCCTTTATTTTCTCTCTCTCTCTTCTCCTTCCCGTCGGTCCTTCGTCTTGGTCCTCGCCTTCTCTCGCCGTCGCCCGCCTTGGTCGAGTGTGGTGGTCGCCGTGCCACTCGGCGATTGGGCCGGCTGGGCCGTTTTTCGTTCTGTTTTGTGACGAAGCTGCTGGGAGAGAGGGAGGGACACCTCGTTGTCGCAAGACGCGAGAGGACTCATTCCCCTTGTTTCCATCTCTTCCCCCTTCCCTTCGCCTCGTGCTGCACACCTGCTTCGGATAGCATTAGTCTTTTTCCTGCACACCGCCGTATCCTCGTCCCGCGCTCTTCGTGTGCTCCACGTTTCTTCGAATGTCCCCTTCCTCTTCCTCATCCGGGTCTCTAATTCGCACTTTGCACCTGGTTCCCCGCAGCGATAATGACGTGATCTTTAGCACTCGCAGCTTCTCGGAGACCAGGCGGTCGTCATAGTTCCTCCCAGTGTTTACGGCTCAACTTAGATCTTTTGGGGAGTGCTTTCGCAAGCGGTTGTTCTCTGGGTCAACAGGACAGAAGAGTCTCGGCGGCTGCCACGGCGACTCCTCGTGGGACAGCCGCCTCGCGACCTCGCTGTCTCTCCGTGCAAAACTTGAACTTCTCTCACCCTCTCTCTCGCTCTCTCTCTGCTTGCCGCCCCTCTCCCGCGGGGATCGCGACGTGTCTCTCGGCTTCGCCCTCTTTTCCTTTGTGACGTCTGCAGTGGTCACGTGCTTCCGCTGGAGAATCTCCCCCTGGAACCTTCTTGTCTCTTCTTGTCTCCCTCATTCATGCATCTTCTAGTCGTTCACAGCTCGTAGATCAAACCCACAACCCGATCGATGTCCAAACGTGGGGAGGATGGGCCGGGACTCCTCCCTCTGCTCTCAGTCTCTCTCTTCCTTCCTTGCTCTTTCCTGACTCACCCTCGTACTCCCGCTCTCGCGCGCCTCTAAACGCTCGTTTCCCCCTTCAAACTTCACAAACCACACGTGGCCTTCACATGCTGGGTGTCCTTCTCGGGGTTCACGGGCCAAGTTTTGCCCACCTCCTCTGTCCTTTCCGCCCCTATCGTCTCACATGGCGGGCTAGGCGTGACGAAGGTTCAACGCACTTCCCTCCACTCGGTTCTGCCCCTTTCTCACGTTCCTGCTGCTCTCCCCTCCACCGCTCATTCATTTTGTTCCTAAACCGTTGGCGCGTCGAGGGAGGGTTTAAACGTGGTGGTGTCTGTGCGTCTCCCTCCTCGCCCTGTCTGCTCTCGCGCCCACTCGACGCCTGCTCGCTGATCGACCGTCGTCGCGGCTATCGCCAAATCCCCGTCTGCCGTTTTTTTCTGCCTTCGCCACTTGCTGTATTCTTGGTTGCCGCGACGAGACTCTCCCTGTCAAAGCGCTCAAAGTCGATCCGGTTTATGGGAGCGCACTCGAAAATGCGTGGAGTGCCGTCGGCCGCTTCCTGTCCTCCCCCTTGCATCCTCCAAGGAGCGCGGCTGCTGGAAAACAGCCGTGGGTTTACTTTTTGCCCGCTCGCCTTCCTTCTTGCAGCGGCTTGATTTGGTTGGAGAGGAGGCGCCTCTCTAATAAAGCTGTTCCAAGGGATGATGGGCGGCCTTTGCTCGACCGAGTTGCGGCTTGCGGGCGGCGCGACGACGAAGATCTTCCTCGAATCGCCCCGGCCGCCTAGCCGCGCTCCGCTTTCATTCCACACGAGGGCGGCGCGCGGAATTCCGATCTTCTCTTCTTCGTATTCTTGGCCAGCGTTGAATTCCCCCCTCCCACGCCATGCCACGCCGCGTGTCTCTTGATCTCAAGATAGCGAGGGATTGCGCAAAGGGTCGGCTGATCATAATGAAACACGGTCTGATCACTAGTTGCTCGTCATTGCTCAATGACTACGCTTGTTTTGAAAGAGTGAGGGAGTTAGGGGAGGAGGAACGTGAGTGTAAGCCGAGAGTGCGATGGAAGAGGGCCGGCGTCCTAAAGTCTCGTTGTCTCAAAGAGTGTTTCTTCTCCTTCACCGCACCGCGTGCAAGCACTTCTTCTCCAAGGATTACGTGACTTTAGCCGGTCCGCGTCATTCATGTCAGCTGTTGCTCAAGAGCGAGAACCTTCGGACTTTCTAAAGGGAAGAGGGAAGTTCTGCAAGAGCAATTGAGTCATAAAATCCCTGCAAGAGCGATTATCATTGCGTGTATTTTGGAGCCCCCATTGATGTCTGTTCACTTGGTCTTCCGTCGCTGCCTTTCAATCGCGTCTACAAAGGGGAAAGGAGGTGACATGAGGGGTCGGAAACACCGCGAGAGTGTCTTTTGGACAGAGATCGTCATCGTCTGATTCGCCAAGGTTCAAAGTTCGTCTGTTGCCATCCAAATTGCTCAGACTCATCGTGAATGTAAAGGAGGTGAAGCTCAGAGAGGAAAGACAGGAGGGGCGAGGGTCGAAAGCGCGAGGGGCTGCTCTCGGACTCAATTCTCACCTCTCTTGCTCCCACTCTCTGTCTTCTTCGCTTTCCCACTTTCACCTTCCTTTCCCCTTCCACCGCGCGCGTTCTCTGGCCCGCCGCCCCTAAAGTGGGAGGAGCCCCGCAGCGATAATTTTGTTGATGAGAACCAACACGAGCGCCGTTTCTCAATCGTCGTTGGTTCGGAAATCGGTGACCTTCCTTCCTCCTCCTCTTCTCCTCTTCCTTTTTATGCCTCACGCGAACACTTCTCTCGTTCTTCGAAGAAGAAGTCCCACTCCTCGCGAATCTTCTTTTCCTCGTCGCAAAATCGCGTCGCTATGTGCCGTTTCCGCGAAAGTGATTGTCGAAGTGCTTATTGGGAGATGTCACGTCTTGCAGCTCTTTCGCGCACGGGTGTTGAGTGGGAGCCCAGAGAATGCTCCTCGGCGATGGACTCAACAAGAAGGCGAACGGAAAACCGACCACCACTTTCGCCATCCCCGACTTGGTCTTCGTGCCAAAGCGCATCCGCTCGACGGCCTCCATAAGGGACGATGAAGCGGAGCGTCAAGGCGAGGAGGTGGAAGAGCGAGAGGAGCACCTTCTCACCCTTCGCGACCCGAATATCCGAGTGAGTTCTCTCTTCTTCCCTAGCCTTCTCTATTTTGACAAAGCTGTTGGGAGGAGGAAGCGTGTTGCCCTCTTGAAAGCAGGCTGTTTTCGTCTCGTTTTCCTTTCTTGAGTGAAGCACTTAGCAGGGACGGCCAAACTCTGGGAACGGTCATGCTGATAACGTGCCGTAAGGCTGGCGGCTCAAGCGTTTCGCTGACAAGCATTTGCCCTCACGGGGCTTTTGAAAAACTCTCACTCTCCCATGGTTTCACACGTGCACTGCATGGGGGGCGTCGTAAGTGTTTTGTGACCTAGAGCCATAAGGCTGGAAATTAGACATTCCGCATGTTTGCTACGACTTCACAGAACACGGCAATAATCGGCGTCTGGGAAGGCGGCGACGACACCGCCGTCAGCCGCTTCGTGGAAGGGCCCAATTCCACGTTGAATAGCGTTGAATAAATAAGGGGCTAGGAGAGAGGAGACGGAAGCCGAGCCGAGGCCTTCCTCTGTAGTTATGAAGCGGGGAGCGAGCAAATGGAATGTTGATGAGGAGCGGAGGCCAATTGATCTCGCTGGAACGGCGTGTTGGAGACTATACTCGAGATTGCCTGAAGGTAGACGGGGCGCATGAATCGAATCACTTTCCCACTAAACAGATGGAGCCCGTGCCGTTGGCGTCGATGTGGGGTGGGGGTAGTGAAGGGGGGCTTTTTCACTGACCGCGAGACCTTTCCCCTTTCCCTCTCTCGCTCTCCCGTCTCACCGATAGCAACAGCCCTCAAGCTTCCTTCGCGAGTTTCGCTTCTGGTGGTTTTCGGCGTTTCACTCGCGGGAGGTCGGACTTCCGGCCTTCGCCTCCGACGGTTGGCCGGAAAACGCGATGTTCACGGTTCGCATGTGAGGGTTGGCCGCCAACGCCCCGAGCTGCATGTGACAGCGCTTTGGACTCGTATTTCGTTTTGCTCTCCCACGTTCACAGTAATTTGCTTCGTGCAGTTTCCATTCACAAGTAATCTTCCGCTTATGAGAAGCTCTGAACCAAGTGACCCCTGTTGTCATTCTCAGCTGGTGGGACGTGAGGGGCCGGACGAGAGACTGGCAGTCTCGGAGACTCGTCGATAAGGCCGTGACATCAGGACGGCTATCACCCCGGGCGACGTCCGAATAATGGGCGAGTAGCTGGGCGAAGCTGATGCAAACGTCTTGAGTGTGTGAAACGCTTGACGCTCACCACCACGCGCGCGCTGTTGGCTGAGTGGACTGTTTTTCCAGTGCTCGGTGCTACGGTAGAGGGGCAGCTCTTCTTTTTCCTCTTCTTCCACTTCTTGAATGAATCTTCCACTTCTCGTGTGGCCTTTAGGAATGAGAGAGGGCGGTTTCCCCCGAGTCGGTCGCTTGCGTGTGTCGCGCGTGATCCCTTAGCGTTCGCCTTTGATCGTCTGGAAGGGAGCAGGACGAGGTGGCCGGGAACGAGTTCGACAGTAATGACGGCAACAGCAGCGACGGCGGAAGCGACGAAAGAACGTCAAACGCCCGCTCCTCTCATGTCCTTGGAGTCGTTTGACGAGCCCGGCGAGGGCGCTACCATTGTCCATCTCCTCGAAGGAACCCACGGTGTCCGTAGTCTGTCTTCATGGGGAAAAATATGCATGTTAATGGGAACAAGGGGAGGGGGAGTAAAACAACTACTTGAACCCCAATGTAAACATGAATGTTGCAGAGTGAACTTCTCGAGCGTCTCAACACATTCCGCAAGAACCGCGAACTCTGCGATGTGGTGCTTTTCGTCGCGGAAACGGAGATCTTCGCCCATAAAGTTGTGCTCGCCGCTACTTCGCCCGCCCTCTTCGACATGTTCCTCAACAATGAGGAATCATCGCCTCAACGCAGTGAGTTTTTCTTCCTCTTCCTCCACTCTTTCGCTCTCGCGGAGATTCTTTCTTATCACGCCGTCGAGTTCTCACGACGCGCCGATTCAAGGCAGTCGTCGACCTCTTAGACCAAGGACTGCGGGGGCCAACGACTAAGAGGGGCAACCCCCGGGACACCCCCGGTAGTGAGACGAACTGTGGTCGAGCCATAAAAACTTGTCGGGCGGGCAACGATCAGCCGAGCCCCTGTTTGTTTCTCGAGCAAACGACCGCAGACTGTCTGAACTAGATATGGGGCACCGTTCAGTCTTTTAACCCCGTCACGCGTTGCTATGACTCCAGTCTGTTGTGACGTCTAATAAGCCCTGGAATTGGCTGAGCGCGATCAAAAACACGAACGCTGAAAGAAAGACTCATCAAGGTGTTTGTCACAAGATGTCGTCAGAACCGGGAGAGCACCGAAAGAACGAGGACGGGGAAGACCGACGGGGGAGAGAAAGAGGAGTCGTCATGGTATCAATGAAACCAAAAATATGTCTTTCTAGAACGGAGACCCGGGAGAGAAAGAGAAGTCCAGACAAAACAGAATGAGACTAAACGTTCCTCATTTGCAGGCGTGACGCCGCCATCCTCGGCGACGCCGCAACGCGAGTTCTCGGCGCAACCCGCGTCGACGAAGCAGCCAATGGCGTACTTCGAGTTCGCCGACACGGACTACGACTCCTTCTCCGCGCTCGTCAACTACGCCTACACGGCCCAGTATGTGGCAGGGCTGTTGATGGCCTTGTCCTCCCTGTCCTCATCCATCCTCCACCACCTCCGCCCTCTTGTGTCTCGGCGTTTCTTCTATGTCTGCTCACCTTGTGTTCCCTCGAAACGGGAGATGGTCCTTTGTGCCGCCGAGAGCTTCTCTTGACCACCACGCCCGCAAGGGTCCGGGGGGCCAAAGTCCTCTCTTCCTCTTGCTCTTGCTCTCTCACTCTCAAGCATCACACACAACTGCATCAGCCAGCGAAGAGAACTAAACAGAGTACGTTTCCACCTCCTTCGGCCAATCCGCCCTTTAACCTCTCGTCGAACCTCGCACACACCCACATTGATGTCCACGCAATCGAGGAGAGGAAGGCTCTTCCTCCTCTTCCTCTCTCAGTCAAGGGCGGCGAGATACAGTTTGAGCTTCTCCCCGGTCCTCTGCGTAAATATTTCCGCCCTTTTGAAAGGACAAATGCTTCGCTTTGCAGACGCCCCAATGGGATGAGGACAGGCCAAAAACAGGTCTACATTCCTGTTTACTTAGGAGAACTAAACCTTGAAAAGCGATTTGCTTCATCGTCTTACTCATGGGATTTCAGCCTCGAGGTGAGCAGCCGGAAGGTGGCCGAACTTCACAAGACCGCCTGCGCTCTTCGAATGCAAAGTGTGGTTGAGGTCTGCTCGCGGTATTTGGCTGCGAATCTGAGCGTCGAGAATTGCATTGGTTCGTTGACTTCTCTTTCATTCCTTTTCTGCCCTTTCTGTTTTTGCCGTTCTAGCGCTTTTCAACGAAATCTCTTTGCAGGAATCCGCAAACAAGCCAACTTCACGAACGACGCCTTCCTCGTTGAGAAGGTCGATGAATTCATTGCCGGGAACTTTGAACGCATCAACTCGGAGAGCCAGGAATTCACTCAGTTGCCATGCATCAAGGTTGGTCGCCCATTGCTCAGCACTCTCTCTCTCTTCCTCACCCACCCAGACCTCCCATCCGTCTTTCGCACTTTTGGGGAAGAGTCTGCTTTGTAAAGTGAAAAGAAGAGGGATAAAAAGCTGTTGTTGCAGACTCGCATTATCGTGTCGGCGGAGGACGGCGGACGTCAGGTGGACCTGAACGAGAAAATCCTCGAGTACTTCCAGAGCATGCCGCGCAAGCGCGACCGGATCGATTTGATTATCGAAGCACTCGCCTCGAAGGTAGGCGTGAACCAAGGGTCGAGAAGAAATTCGATTTCGCCATTGCAAAGAGTTCCTCGGGGGCAGAGAGTGAGAGGCGAGGGGGCAAACAGCAGACGCCGCAAGACTCTTGTCCAGGAATAACTGAATCGCTTGCAGACTCACATCCTTTACCTGGACGGAGAGCAGAAGCTTGTTGATTGCTCGAAGCTCGACGACCACAGCAATGTTGGCTCCACGGACGTCATTCAGGATTACAAACGAAGTGGCCAAAAGTGAGCATAGAAATGCTGAGAAAGAGATAATCTCGAGTTTCAGTCACGTTATGGGAACGCCGCATCAAGAGAAGCACGTCACGGGTGCAAAGGCTGTCCGCCTGGAGGCGTCGCGTCTTTCTCAGAATGGAGGCAAGTACGCCTCGAATGAGAGTCTCGCCTCGACGGGCTCCACGGAGACGGACAGCGAGGACGAGGGCGACAACCGCCTCATCACCATCAACAAGACCACGGGTGACTTCTGGGTCGGCCTCGCCGTCCTTCATCATCGCCTCGTCGCCCTCTCGAACCAAGTGACGGATGATGAGGAGCTCGTTCGCGGAGCGCAGAAGAACGCTGACACGAGGGCCGTGAGGGACTTGGCCAAGAACCAGAAGTCGTCGGCCTTCACTCGTCTTGTCACTTACACGGGCAATCAACGCCAGCCACTCGCCCACATGATCAGTGGTCGTTGCTCGGTGGGAGCCGCCTTCCTCAACGGAAAGATCATCGTCTGTGGCGGTTATGATCGAGGAGCCTGCATGAAGACCGTGGAAGAGTACGATGTGACAGAGGGCAAGTGGAACAATCTGCCCAGCATGATCGCTGGTCGTGGACGCTTCGACTCCGCTGTTCTCAATGGAAAGATCTACGCCATCGCGGGAAGCAACGGAACTGACGATCTCAAGTCCGTTGAGGTCTTCGATCCGAAGTTGGGCAAGTGGACGGCCCTCAAGCCACTCATCACGGCTCGCTCGCACAACGGATGTGCTGCACTTGAGAACCATGTCTATTGCATTGGAGGCATCTCGGATCAGAATGTGCTCAAGGATAGCGAGCGCTACAATCCGGAGACGGGTGAATGGGAGAAGATCGCGCCGCTGGAAGTGGCTCGCTACCAAGCCGGTTGCACTGCCTGGCGAGGCCTTATCGTTGCCTGCGGCGGAAATGATCGTTGGAACACGATTGACTCGGTAGAAGCCTTCGACCCGAAGACCAACACTTGGAAGCAACTCGCTAAACTCCGTACTCCTCGGCGTGGTTGTGCCGTCGCCGTTGTCCGAGGTATGTCTGAAATACAAAAGACCAAATCATGATTTGCAGACTCGCTTTACGTCATCGGTGGAAACGACGGCTCTCAGCCATTGAATAGTGTCGAGGTGCTCGACCATCCGACTTCGCAGTGGAGAGCTGGACCACCGCTCACAACTCCTCGTGCCAACACCCATGCCGTCGTCACAGCCGGTGGAGTCATCTACGTGATCGGAGGATTCGACGGCCGCTTCCTCGACACCATCGAGCTTCTTGAGAATGGTATGGTTACTCCTTCAAATAAACAATCGAATCTTTCGCAGAAGCCGTTGGCTGGCGCAACTGGCAGCAGATCGGAAGCACCCTAGAGGAGGATGACAATGAGGGCGATGACGATGCATCGAAGAACAACAATGAACTACACGCCAATGGCGATCATCGCGCCGTCTCTGCATCATAGAGGCCTCTTTCTCTTGCTTATACTTACTTACTTCATCGTGATTCCGGTTCCGAGATTGTGTCTCGTCCATTTCTTTTGCTCACATCTGAAACTTGTTGCAATCCGAATTCTTCTTCATCTTTAAACTCTGGAACTAGGTAGAGACGGATCCTCACACACTGGCTATATTCGGATGCACACTCTTTCCCGGGTTGAATCGTTCGTCTTCACGGTCTTCTTCTTTCTTTCTATTCTCCATTTCTTCAGAAAAATCGTCTGTGCACATCATTCACGTGTTGTCTTTTTCTTGGATTTTATTTCTTCTCCTTTTTTTGATGAATAGACCCGCTTCCACGTCCGCTTATTTATTTCGCCGCAGATTTCGTTCACGATTTCAATGCGTCGCATTGTTTTGGACACAAAGCGAGGCTTGTTACAGTAGCAAACTTTGCCCGCCGCCATTTGAGCTCCTTTTTTGGCATCGAGAAACACTTTCTAGGCTCTTCCCCCGTTGGAATTATTATCAACTCCTATTCACTCATACCAAGAATCATGTCACTCGCATGTCCATTTCCACCTCTCTTTCACAAAAAACACAAGAACTTCAGTCTTCACACTGTTGAGTCCTCTTTTTGACATCATCTGAGCTGTTAACCGGAAATTGCACATTTCAAGAATGAACTTTGTCTTTTTCCCCCTTCCTTTCGGCGGATGATCGTCGGCTGCTGTGCCAAACATCCGTTGAGCTAATAGTTGGTAGGTTAGCGTCTATTTTAGAAATCGACACCATGTCACCACGCCCTTTTTCTGTACATACAAAAAACATTGAAACTCCAAAAAACGTGATATTGTAGTTTGGAACGTCCCTCATTTCCTCCTCCTCGTTGAAGTGTTGTGCCTAAGAAAGGAAAGTTTGGTCATCACACACCAAGACACCTCGTCCTTCTCCTCGTTCCACCCACTCTCATTCTTTCACTCGGATCATACATGTGGTTAATGGCAACTCGATCGAACCTCTCGATTCCTTTTTATCGTTGTCTTCTAAGTCTTCGCGTCTTCTGTCATAAAAGTTTGCAAAACAAAATTGTATTGTAGAAGTCTCCCAGACATCTCAAAGACATGCGTGCCACAGGCTCTTTGCACTTTGCTCATCGGTCTGAACTTTCAATCGCAGACCATAATCTTAGAATACAAGTGGTCTAGAGCCGTTGAAAGATGCTCTCTCAAGTACCAAACTAAGACACTTCTGCAAAAAGTGTTATCAAGCCCTCTTCTGAGTAATAACTGCTCATTAGAAAGAGACTACTGGTTTCTAGAAAATCTAGACCCACCCTACCGTAGCCATGGTCGAGTGCCGATTTTGAGAACGTCCGATGAGCTAACTCAGTTGTGACATTTGCGAAGTTCGAAAGGAAAAGGTTGAAACTTGAGCAATGCAATTCCAGTTCAAAAGATACAAAACTGGAAGCTTCATTGGTCACACTTTTTTTTCCTCTCTGCTGTTTGTATGTGTCGTCTTTCTTCGAAGCGCTCGGCAATTATAAATGCAACTAGACTCTCCCTCTTCCTGGATGAATCGAATAGTAAGGAAGTGTCGCGCCGCGCGTGACCCGCCGATCCCTTGAATATCCCTCCCTTTATTCAAGAAAGGAATCGTGACTTCATTGGTTCAAGGTGGGCCCGGCACGCCTTTGCGTCGACTCCCGGAATAATTTTCGCCGTGGTGCGTGAAGCGGAACGAAACGACGGCACGCTGAATGACTCGAAGAGGGCCGCCGAACACGGACGGGGCACCTCCTGCTCGAATTCTTCCCTCGCCTCCCCTCACTTCCTGGTCGTCGCCGGCCGTCGGCCTTTGTCATCTGGACGCCTTCTTCCCAGAACGCCCGAATCAAGCAGACAGGAAAGACGCTGCGCCCCGCTCCCCTCCGCCATGACGTCCCAGTCGAGTCAGATCCTGCCATATGTCTATATGTTCGTCTCTAGTTTGAACACATAAGACGCCTGGAAGAGTACAGAGGGCAATTTCACATAAACCTTGCAGGATCGAGCAAGTCATTGCCGCGTAGATGGTTCGCCTCCTTCCGAGAATCTGATGAGCCTTTCCGTTATGTTCTCATTGGCACAAAGGCTCATCTGTCACGAACAGAAGCTGCACGCTTTTGCACAAAGCTGCAGGAGGAAAAAAGGCGTCCGTGGAGAGATTTTTAAGTTGAACTTTGTTGAACACAACGGAAGGTCTCTTTCCCCGCCTCCATCCTTAGTCTCTTTGGAGTCTTGGCTCGACGCTCAAGACGCAGCCCCTCACCCATCCCTCCCTCACCCACACTCCCCTCCCTGCAATCACCAATTCAGAAGCTCCTCATGAAATTTTTTCACGCCCAATGGGCGCGAAAGCCAGCCACCTTGGACCACACGTACGCTCACCGACGAGTGGTCTGAGTTACTCTTTCAACCCGTCGAAGCTCGACTAGCCTCCTCGTCTTCGGCCTCTCGTCCCGTGTCCTCATAATTGTGCATATATTTGCCCAATTCCAGCACCGAATATCGGCTCTTCGAGAGTCATTTCGCTGGCAATTTCTTGTTTGTCGTCGTCTCTCACATGTTGAGGCTCACGCTCCACTTCGTCGACGGCGACGGTGTTCGATTTCACTGAGCTGCCCTCCTTTTTCTCGAAAGAAACATTCCACGGAAATGCCATATAAAGATTCTAACTCCGTCAACTTTCGCTTCACCTCCAGGGTACTGCATGGCGTCTCACAACGCCTCGCTCACCTCCCCTCCCCTCCTTGTGCCACCTTTACTTCTTGCAGTCCAGCGGCGCTTATCGCTCGCGCCACAGCCACACTTCCTTCTCTCGACGCTCGCCTCCTCCCCCTTCTCCTCCGTCGAGAATTTTTATCTATGGTAAACACGTACTTTGAATCGGGCGCCGCGCTTTCTGCCAAGTTTAGTTCCAAGAGAGGTCGGCGTGCAGCGGTATCTGCCTGCATCAACAAACACTCTTCTCTCTTGCTGATCGTTTTTTGTTGCAGACGTTCTCATCAGATGTCGTGATTCATGGCTTCTAATCTCTCTCTTCCTCTCCTCCTCTCCCCTTTGGCGGATCAGCGCAATGGCGTAGATGCGTGTATGTCATGCATAAGGAATGACGAATTGCGGCCACTTGCTGTTTATGCCTCATTCTCCGTCCACCGTATTTCTTGCCTCCCTTGAATACTCATCGCGTCTCCCGACAATTCCCTGTTATGACATGGAGCGGCTTCTTTCTAGTCGACTCGTTTTGTGGAACACAAAAAAACATATGAGGCAACGAGACAATTTCAATTTCAGTGTTATTCTCGACGACGGCTGATTTTTGTCGCAAAAGCAAAACCAGCTGAAGCCGTCCGTCTTTACAATGGTCTGAGAAATGTATCTCTTCCGGGAATTCCACATCGAACACCCGTGTTGTTCATTACCTATTCAGGCATCCTAGTAGAGACAATGGTTGCACTACCGTATCCTCCGGGTTCATTTTTCCCCGAAACCCCATTCATCATGTGTGCATCCGTTCTGGGGATTGAAGGTGAAAAGGACACTGTGTGATGCCACTTTGTGGACGAAGAGGGGGGCGGCGGTTGGGGGCAAAAAGGCGGTGGCGAAAGTGGTATCATGGTAGCACTCGGCTACAGCATGTTCACTTTCAAATAGCTACGAATATGAATACATGAGCACTTTTTCCCCCTCGCTTCTTCTCGCTGTTCTATTGATTCTGTCGAGCTCTCCGGGAGTTCTGATTTGCGTTCCCCCGTCGCGTCTCATCCGCCGTCGCCTCTCTCTCTCTTCCAAGTCCGCGATGAGCGCCATTTGAGGGATGGAGCTGGTAGGCAGGCGTTTCCGGGAAGATTTCTCCCGCCTCTTAAGTCAAGCTCTCTCACCTTAAGCTACACACGTCCACACACGCCGGGCTTTGATCTTTTCCTTTTTTCATTGCGTGTGAGAATGCTGCTGTACTTTTTATTGCCCACATGGAGCTGTTTGTTCTCATGACTGCTGCGCCCTGTTCAGGGCTTTATCAATCATGTCGGACTTGACGTGAGGAGGAGGTCGGCGGGAGTCCCCCTTCGCCACCCTCTCCGATTTGCATTGCCGAGTAAGAAAACTCTTCTTGCCTCTTGCAGTAGCGTAGTCACACTAAGGCATTTAGCGAAGAAGGCGTCGCCTTGTGCCTCACTCCTCTCTGTGTTTTCGTTGCGTGTGTAGCGCTTCTATATTCCCCTCTCGACCTCTAGTCTTGGAATTCGAGAACAAAATCCCAGGCACGAGGTTTTTTTCCTCCTCCTCCCACTTCTCTGTTCTCCATCGAGTCCGGAAAGGATAGGAGGGCGGGAGTGGGAGAGATAGAGCGAGTGGACGTGAGCTTCCGTTGAGTAGCGAGTCGGAGATTTAATTCAATCCAGTGATGAACTCGCCCTCTCCCCTCTCTCTTCTCGCTTCCCACTTTGTTTGTCTTGTTCGAGGACATCACCCTTTCCCTTGCTCGAGGTGTGGAGCTAATCCACTTGCCAACTCCAAACAACCAATCTCGTTCACATGTGCAAGCTGGAGGAGGAGGAGGATGGGGGAGGTGCCAGTCACGGCACAACCAAAAGAGGAGTGATCTCCTCTTCTTTTTCTCTTTGCCTTGGTGTAATTATTGTCACTCGAGTTGGAACAAGCGTGCGTCGAGCTCTTTGGCTCTCCTCCTCGTGGTCTCTCGTCTCACTGACGGCCCTCTTCCGGACTTCATAAGCCCGTCAGTGGTGTCCACTTCAAGACTGGCGCCCGTCCGTCAATCTCGTCCGTCCTCGTGTTTTTCGAGTGTGCCGACGTGTGTCCTTTCGCGCCTCTCAGCCTTGCCGCCAAAATATGACAAACCCAGAAACGTCATGGGGGGCGCCTGCTGGAAAGAAGGAGGAGGCGCCTTCTTCGCAAACTTTAAGTCCACCTCCGACAACAAGGCACGGGGGCGCGCGTCGTCCCCGTTACTCTCTAAAGGCCGTCGTGCCGACAAACACAACATCTCCCTCCGATTGGCCGTTAAATGGGAGCGCCGCGGGTTGCCTTGGCCGGTCGGTCGCGGCGGTTGGTCGAAGGCTTTTGCGTCGAATAACTCGCGATAAATTGTTCGAGAGCCATTTTTTTCTTTTGTCGCCTTGCAGTTGGATGAGTGCACAATGGCTTTTGCGTGCGTCGACAATTGGTTGTTTGTCCTTGGTAGAAGTGCAAGAGGTGATTTATGGACTAGAAGAAGAAGTTGTGACAACAAAACATGGAATCTCTCTAGGATGTGCTTGGACGAGCTCCGACGGAGAGGATATCGGGGGCGAGAGAAGAGATGCGCGTCCACTGAGCAATTAACCCGCCGTGGCATCGCCGGCGTGGAGGCGCGCGCACGCCTCGGCCACCCACCAATGCGTGCAGAAGGAGGCCCGGAGGGGAGGAGGGAGGGAGGGGGGGGGGAGGGTTGCATCCTCGGGGTCGCACAGAGTGCACACGCTCCTTGAAGGCCTCTTTGCTTCTTCTTCCTCCTCTTCATTTTACTTCTGGCTCCATTTCATCTCCTTGCCCCGTTCCCAGACTCGCTAAAGGATCCGAAGGGCTGGACCCCGAACCGCGGAACGCCTCCTCGTCCTGCATCACCGTGTTCTCGGCGCGTGTCTGCAATTGGATGCCGGTCATTTGTAATGCCAATTTCGATGGGGTGAGAGAATCGGGGCCGCTCTCCTCGCGCCGTGGCATCTTTGCCTTGAGGCGATGAAGAAGGCGGGCGGAGGAGGAGGAGGAGACGGCCCGCTTCTATCCAGAAAGCCCTCTCGGTGAACTTGAAGCCGTGTTGTTTTTGCAGACGCAAGTGTGAAGGACGCCAACGGCGACGCCCTGAGACAACGCCGTCTTGTAAATGATTCATCGTTTCCTCGGACTTGTCCTTGTTTGATGCTCTCTTGTGCTTCTTCGGCGGTTGAGAACTCACAGACACCCTACTAGCCGTCTCCCGTGCAAAGACGCACTTTCAATCCACGATTGGCTTCGTTGTTTTCGCTTATCCTCCTGCTTGGCACCTTCTTTCTTCACGTCCACTTTGTCCACGGAGGGCTTCGTAAGCAGACGGAGCCGCCCGCGCCCAAGCTGTCGCTCAGATCCGTATAAACAACGCTTGCTCGCGGACCACTAGCAAATCTCCTTTGTCTCTCGGATGGTGTAGTATTTCGTGAGCCTCGGCCCTTCGTCTTATAACAAGAAGGGAGATCGAAAAGAGACTAAAGGACGAACACGCGCATTGAGAGCATGTGGCTTCCGTCGCCGAGAGCCCCCCTAACCGCATTTTGATGCTTCCTCGACTGAAGCAGCGATTCTTAGAAACCGCGCCTTTCGATCATCTGCTGTAGCTCTCGCTCTATCTTTCCTTCTCGACCGCTCTTGGTCAGCTTCTTCCCCTGTGTCATGATGCATGTGCGAGAGAGCACGCTGAGGCGCATGCGCATCTCCTTCCTTCTATGAGAAATGGTTCGTCGATAAACTTGTCACGCCCTCGTCCTCCTTCTCTTTACATGTCAGACCTTTCGGAGATTCATCCGAAAGGAAGGATTCCCCCTCCTCTCTCGTCCCTTCACAGGCTTCACTTTTTCTTCTGCCCAATCGTATCATCACGACGTCAAGTAGTCCTTATGTAATTGCCCCTGTATGCGTCGGCTCTCTACCACGCGAGTTATGACATACGTGGTCTCATTTCAAAGGGCACCTGCCGCCATAGACCAGGTGTTGCTGCTGTTGTCAATTTTCAACTTGCTCTGGGTCGTGATCAAAGTTTTCGCAAGACCCAATGAAGACTGTCTGATGAAGGTATTGACTTCTTCAAGGTTGCATTCGGCTTTGCAGCTGGCTATAGGCGTCCGTTTCTAACAACATTGATCGTCTTGTTTTACCCAGAATCAACCGTCTCTCTCACTTTCCCTCACTTTCTCCTTTCTCACACGTTCATGTTGCTTGCGAATCGCAGCAACTAGTCATTTTCGCGCGACTTCGACTCGTCAAAGAGAGCGTCGCCGCCGCGAGACGCGATAACTATTTGAAACCTGGTTTGCAGTGAGCAAGGCGAGGCACGGATCTCGCGAGAGGAACTTGCGAGAGGAGGCGTCGGCGGTTTCGGTAGGCGTCGACGATGACCACCACCCACAACGACATCTTCATGACGCCCTTCGTCAGCCCCGACTGGCAGCCGCCGACCGATCGTGCATTTGGTGAACGGTACGCTTCTTTTTGGTACTTTTTTTAAGCCTTTCCTCTCCTCATCCACGATAGTTGCCTCTTCTTATTCATCTTGTCCAAAGTGCTGGTTTCCGGTTTGGCGAGGCTTCTTGCAGAGATGAGACACTCCGTGCAGGGGCTGAGCCTTTTTAGATGTAGCCTTAGCGAGGGAGAGAGATGATTGGTTCCTCGGTTGAGACTATTTCTGCTCTCTCACCACGAGCGAGCGTCAGGCGCCGAATTATATGCAAGCAGCTTGGTCCACGTGTAGCAGCACCATGTTAGAGAGGGAAGATGCATTGTTGCATAGTTGATCATCGCCCTTTTTTTTCTGTGCAAACCGAAAATGTGTTTCCGCCTTGAGGAACCTTCCACTTGCGCATTCCACGCAAAACTTTTCGCCAGCGGCATGTACGTGCACTCGCTGGCGTTTCTTCCGCACCATTGGAGGGCACCCAAGTATGGCCTCTGTCATCCTTCTGCCAAAAGTGTGTTTTTGGACAAATTAGTAGTTTTGTCTTGTCAGCTTCACTATAATGGGTGATTTTGAAACTTTTTTACTTCCTCAAAGCGTAGAAGGCTCGAAAGGAGCAACTTTACGGTGCGGATGTCTGACTTCTTCCAATCAGCCTTGGTCTAGAAATGGCGAAAGTCAAAGAATTACCAAACAATGAGAGTCCAAAAAGCGCGCGTTAGTCCTTGAAATGTTTCTTTTTGCTTAACGAACCGTTCCCAGGAGTCTGATCAACGAACTTTCTGAGCACCGTAGTCTCTCGGCAGATGAACTTGGAATGCTGGGAGACTTCTTAGAAATTCCAAAAATATTTCCTCACCAACCCTTTTGTTACTGCATCCTCATATTCGTGCAGGCCGCAAAAGTGCGCCGATGCGTATATTTTCCCCCAAGGAATTCATTACCTTCTTGCGTATTTCCATTGTCCTTTGCTAGCTCTTGTTGCACGGATGCATGCAAAAATTTTCGGAGGAAGCCTTTGGAAGCTCACGGCAAGAATCACGAAAGTTGCTCAAGTGCTCAAGTGTACACTGACGTTATACTACGATAGCTCTTATTGAAGACCACTTACGGCAAATCTACTATAATCATAAGCTTAACAGCCCCACCCAGGACATCACGTCATTCGAGCGCCCAAACATTCACTTACACATTTCCCTAAAAACTAGACACAAAAATGCCTGCTGCTCTTCAAGAAAAGGCGATTTCTGCGAAATCTCTGAAGTGGTGTTGGCCAAGGAGGACGAGTTTGTGTTGTCGGCGCTGGCGACGCGCGCGCGGGACGCGACCAAAATGAGTTATATAAAAATCGCATTCGTCGTCAAGTATCACACAGATGTCCGAGGGTGGAGGCTGCGCAAAACTCTTTCTGCTCCCTCCGAGCGCGCTCCTTTCTTCGAGCCACGTCTGTGTTTATCTTCTGCCGCCCTCCTCCTTCTCTGCGAGGGTGCCGTTGCTCGTCTTTGCAGGCGTTGAGCCCACATCATCTTCTTTTGTTCTCCATATGCTCTCTATAAGAAGACAATGGGCTTGTGAAACCTAAATCAGCCGGGGGTTTTTTGACGAAGGGCGAAATTGGACGCGACGTCCGCACCACGACGGAAAGACGAGAGGAGCAGTCCGAGCATCGTTGCTGAAAACGACGCCCTTCTCCTTCCCCTTCGCCTCCTCTCTTCTTTTCCCTCGTCTTCCGCTCGGAAGACGTCCTCCCCTCCCCCCCGCTCCCGACTCCTCACTACTGTGAGTCGTAGATAAGCAGCAATTAAAGGGGATCTCTGTTGGGGTTTTTGGAGAGAGAAATCTTCTCTTGCTCGGAATCCGAGGAAGACTGGAGACGACGAGACGAACGCAAAAGACGTCGTCGCCGCCCCGAATTTCTCTCTTTTCTCGCGTGACTTGGAATAAACTGCCGTTCGCCGACGACCAGTAAGGATCAAATTTTCGTGAATTTCGCTTTGCCGACCACTGCCAGTTAAAGAAGCTTCCCTTGGTTGAATACGCTGTTGGTTTACAAATCCTTTCCGTCTCTGGAGAAAGTCGAGAAGGCTGATTTGCCGAACCAAACCACTCTCTGGTCGAATCTGATGTTCTCGCTGGCCTTTTTCATATCGTTCCGAGAATTTCTGCCCTTCCGGATTGCCTCTGACTCCATTTCGCCTATCTTCTTCCTCTTCTTCGGATGCGAGGGGGAAAAGGCCGGAGTTGTTGTGGGGGGCGCGAGGGAGGAGGGCGCCACGACGTGATCTAGAGCCTTTTTCTCGGCACTCTTAGCCTCTGTGTGGGCTTCTCTCCGTACACGAAATTATGCTCGCGAAGGAATTGCTTCTTGGTAGCATATTGGCGGGGTGGTCTGTGAAGAGAGGAGGAGGAGTGAGTATGTGGTAGTTTTGCTTCCCTTTTTATGTCTTGCCTCTCAAATCAGAGCATTCGACGTGCGATACGTGCTGCGAGTGAGAAGGTTATGGTTGTTGATGATGGAAGCTACCTAATAGAGGTCGCAAGAGCACGTGTACTTTTTTCCTTCGAGCTTCTTCAGACTCTTCTTTTACTTGCACTTCTCGAAAGCCACTATCATCAAAATGACCGAGTGAGTTCGTCGACTGCACGTGAGGCATGAAATGAGCAATGCCGCATAATACGATGGTAGTTGATCGTTTTTGTTGGGGCTAAAAGTGGCTACTCGCTCCGCTCTCACACAGGCAATTGAGCTGGACTATAGCGTCGTTTTTCTTCTCTTTGAGGAGGTAATGATCCAATAGCATATGAGTGACATGTGGTGGCCGGCTGAACGCTGAGTGCCTCCTAACGCCTAACGAGCTTCGTGTCGTCTTTGAACAATTATTTGAGTTCACCCATTTAGCCCTGTTTTTGGTCTCGCCCCAGGAAAAGGATCACCGTATCCCTTTAAACTGAAAATCCGCTCATCTTGTTTTGCGTTCCTTCGCCTCTGTGATTCTTTCTCTTCTCGACACAATCCGACTGCGCATTGCCTTGAGACTCGATAGAAGCCTAAACTGAAAGCTCGAAGGCGACGAGACGAAGTTCGCCCGAAAGCGGGAAGCGCTTCTATTGATTCAGAGCAAATTCGGGAAGTGAGGAGTGACGCGGCATCTCTCTCCCTCACACAGGTCGAAAGGCCTTCAAAGGGCCGCGCCTCGTGTCCCCCTTGGGCTATTTCTCGCTCTTCTCCCTCCTCTCGCATCATGATATCCGTCGGTCGAAGCCCCGTGAGGTCGGGGGCAACTCCGCGAAATGATCATTAGCTCCGTGTGGCTCGTCTTTCCACAGCCACACGAGCCACTCCGCTGTTTTTTTCACGTTTTGACATTTCACCCATGGTCCATTGAGTAGTTGTCGAGGGAGGAGGCGACGCGAGTGCCCTCGTCGCTCTCTCACGCTGTCTCCGGTGTGTCGACCTCCGACGCAACGAATAAATACCCGAATTAAACGTCGTCGAGAGCGCGTCCGGAGACTGAAGAAGAAGAGCAGAAGCGCGCCTCTCGCTGTCGTCACACACGTCCCCCCGCCGTCGCCGGCTGCTCCCATGTTCAATGTGTGTTTCGGGCGTAGTGTCAGGGTGTGGTCCTCATCTATGACATTTCATTTCATGACATCAGATTCTCTAGTCTTTCGTCCCTCAAACTCGTGTAGTGATCTTTTATTGCTTTTTATGCTCCACCCTTTGGGTGTGTTTTTGCAAAAACAGAGCAGTGGTCGGTGGTGCCAGGCGTTGACCCAGCAAACTCCCCGCAAAAGACTCGTGTATGCAGTAGCAATTGAACTCCCTCTCCCAGTGTCCCACGGCGGAAGGAGGCGACACATGTGCTTTGATTGGTCTCATGAGGGCGTGTAGAAGAAGAAGAGGAGGGCAGGAGGAGGAGGAGGGGTGAGGGTGTCAGTTCTCAGGGGGGCAAGGCGAAGAGACATGCGCATATTCATGAAAGCCGTAGAGTAATACTTACTTGCTCGACTGCTCTTGCGTCTCCAAAGTTTGCTTTTCGTAATGTTTTTCTGCTCACAGGTGTCGCACTTGTTTATACAGAAATCCGTTCGCGTTGACCTCTAATACAGCAGTGCCACCAGGCTGTCTCAAATTGTAGAGGGAAAACTTCTCAAAATAAGGCAGATGGCAAATTATGTGGGGGCGCAAGTCGGTTATTTAACCCCCATCAACGAGATATTGTATTTCTCTGCTATTTTTTTCGCTTTTGCTTAACTACCGTAGAATAAGAAAAGCCTGTAATAACCTTGCTAAAGGCATACTTGAGAAGTTTCGAAAATCTAAGTCCCCTTGTTGTTCTTCACGAGTGTGATCGGGCGTGGTCTGACTGACTGAAAATCGGCAGATTAGCATGAATTTCGGGGAATCACGACTCTTTCGATGGTTGAGAGGGAGTGGAGGCACCAGGCGACCGTCTGCCTGTCTCGAACTGTGGGCGAGTCTCGGTGTTTGTTGGCTACTTTGTGCCATGCAACGTCCTTTCCCCTCAACAAAACACTCGCTGAGTTTTTCTCTTGTTTTTCTCGAACCTGGTCTCTCGTCTTAAATCTCCATAGCGGCACTGGAGCTCTCCTGCTTTGCCGAGGATCAGTGCTTGGCAAAGAGTTTTCCTCGCTCACCGCGGGCACGTGCATTGGTGTATCCGAGAAATCCTCCATGAAGCCGTCTTAGCAGCGAGCCAAAACTCAGTTCTCCTCAAATACTTCTTTGCCTGGACTCAACGGTCCTTCTTATTCGTTGTTTTTCTGCGGAAACCGAGCCGCCGAGCTCGTATATCAAGGACTTAGTCAGTGACGGATTTAGAAAAATAATTAACAGCCAAACTTGTTTCTCGCTTTTCATTTCAGTCTTTAGATCTTCGTAGTCTCAAGACACAATGGCGTCGTCGAATTGTTTTCGTTTGCACAAGAAATTTCGTTTCCGTTTGCTCATCTTCTTTGGAGGGTGGGGGAAGACCTTCCTATCCTTCCCTCTTCTCTTTTTCTTTACTTGTTATTGCACATGCAGTGAAGCGATGGGTCCCTCGGCATTCCGCCTCTTTCCCCGTAGTAGAGGTCCACGGACAGCCAATTCAAATGGCCATCTTTCTCTCCGATCAACAAAATGCGTGTTTTTGTTTGAGTTTGCCGTCGATAACTTCCTATCGATGGGCTGCCGCCTTTATGCGTCGTTGAACAAAATTGCTTGCTAGAGTTTTGTCGCATCTTCAGCACAGTTTTTGTGCTAGTTCGTCATAAGATTGGATTATTCAGAAAGGAACGAGAAGCGGTGTTGTTTGCAGCTCCTCCCCTCTCCCTCCCTCTTGCTAGGTGCACTAACGAAATTAGGGAGCCTTTCACCTGCTACGGTGTCGCCCTATGTGTCTGTCACTCGTGCTCTGAGTGGGCGCTTGCTTTTCTAAATGATTTCATTCAGAGGCAATTGAGTAGGCGAGCGCTACTCTCCTCTCTTTGCTCGTGTTCCACTTCCTTGATCTTGACATGTCCTCTAACGTTCCCAAGGACGCTTGAATGCGTTTGAGAACGCCGAGCTTCATGTCGCCCTGAGCACCCAGACCGCTTGACAGCCGCTGTGTGTTGCTCGTTTTTTCTCTTTCGCCGACCTCCAGAAACTCGAGGAATGCCCCACCGATCACAACAAATAGGCGAGCATTCACACCCCTGCGTGCAGCTGTGACAATTCCAGCCGTTTTTAGACTGAAGGGCACCTTTCGGCAACCACCCAGTCTCGCGCGCTTTTAGGACTCGCCGTTTTTATCATCAAAGATACTCGCATTCTCAGTGTCCATCTAGGCTTTGCATTGGCTTTCAGCAAGGCGTTCTTGAGAGATTGAGATTGAATTGGCGACATTTCTCGTGCGCGCGCCGTTCGACTCTATGCGGTTTGCTTGATTGTGAGTGGAGGGAGAAAAGGTGGCTCGCTAGAAATAGTTGCCCTCACGCCATGCCGTTCGCGACCAGCCTCACCCTTAGCTTGAATATTCTGGAACTTGGAGCAAGCAGGGAAGTGCGTAAGACGGCGAGGATTTCTTGAACTCTAAAATGCTCACGTGCTCAAATTTCCGTGTCCGAATGGACATCTCACATGAAGGGGGAGCTTTCGGAATCCGTTCTGGACCAGGCCCACATGCACGAAGTTTTCGCGTTCTCGCCTCACACCTCAGTTCACACATTCGAAGCGGTGGTCTTGTCCCCTCGACGCACCGGCAGCCCTCCGTCGGCGGCCGGACCCACCACTTCCCCTTAATGCCCTTCTCTCACCGCTCCCCGGTCGCCCCTTTGGACGTGTTGTGGGGCTTGGATGAAGCCCGAAGCCCTTCTTCTCCTCTTCACCCATGCGTTCTCTTTCTTCTCGGAAACCTTGAGAGTTGATGTACTTTCGAACAAGAATGAACCCGGCGCCTCTACTCTCAAATTGCACTCCACTCTCTTTCCCTCACTCTCGGTGAAGAGTCTATGTTTTCTTCTTCTTCCCGTGTTCCTTAGCCCGCATCCACACTCCGGATATCGACTTGAAGAAGTGACGCGAGAGAAGCCCCGATCGTGCATTTCCGGCAAGAAAGTCGTCACAACTTAGAGGAGGCGTCGGATGATGAGAGGCAAAAAAGTTTTAGATGTACCGCTAGACTAAATGCCGGCTTCACTGTGACGATAGACTCTATACTTTCTACTTTTTCCTCATGTTCTTCAGATTTGGCACGCAAACACCTGTGGTTGCCTAGTCGGATCTTGCTTGCAATCTCCCTTCCACTAAGGTTGCAAGGTTTTCGAACCCGAATGCTTTCTTTGTGCGCCTATCTTGGGGCTGCAATTTCTCGTCATCTTCAAGAATAGCGTAGCAACCCCTCTCTCGCGCTCTTCTCTGTCCATATCTTTGTAGATGTGTGAATACGAGATGTGAGCCCCGTGAGCTCTCGGCGTTGTCTTCTTCTCTTGCTTTCTTCGTCTTTGCGCCTTCTCTGCTTCTTCATTCCGGCCTTTGGAACTCGAAAATCTTCCTCGACGACAAGATCGGAAGTCGTCGTGGGGCCGTGGATCTGATTTATTTATAAGCACCCGGTGGAGAGATCGCAGTTTTTTGCGCCCTCTCAGTAGGCGCGTGAAACTTTGTGGCCGACTACGACCTCACTAACTCTCTCTCCGCCTCTCCCTCCGGGAACGAAATCTGAGGAAGGGGAGATTGAAGGAGAAAAAGTATGTGGCGTGGCGTCGTCGCCAGCTTCCTGTTTGTGTCTTCGACACACTCGGAGAGATGTGAGGAGGCCTCCCTCACGAGTTCCTTTCTCCTCGTCGAGAGCAGGGTGGCGGTGGGGGAGCTCTCCTCCTAGTCCTCCGATGTCCGCGTCTCGTCCTTAATTGAGACACGAGCCCCTCTAGTCCTCCTCCTCCTCGACCGACGGATGCACGTCTTCGTCACACAATGTTGTTGCTTCACTCTCCTCCTCTTCCTCTCCTCTCTCTTGAAGATGAGGCAGGCAAGCGTTCGCCTCCTCCCTGGGATTCTCTCTTCTTTCGTCCCTTTCCTTCCCGTCGAAGGAGGTTATTATCCTCCCCTCTCCACCCTCTCCCCTCTTCTGTTTGTTTCCACCGCCGCACCGCGCCAGCCTCCTCGTCGCGTCGCAAATGGACCTCCTCCTCGCTCTTTGAAGTCAAGACTTCAGCTCGTCTTGCGCATCTTCTCCGTGCACATTACATGGGTACATCATAGCGCGGCATTAATATTTCCATCGCGGCTACCCCCGGCCGGCCACCGTGGTCGAGCACGCGGAGGCCGTGATCCCGACCGACGCGCACTCGGAAGACGTGTGGCGCTACTTCCGTTTCCCCCTTCGCCTTCTCGGCTCTCTAGCTCTCGCCCCCTTTCGCTGCCTCAGATATGTGTGTTAATCGCGTTGGTCAACCGTTAGGTGTGCTCACGTTTTCGTCGGAAAATCATATTGGTTCCCCTTGGAGAACATTCTGTTTCAAGAGGGAGGAGTTGTTCTTGATCATTGTCTTCTAGAGTGGAGTCTGTCTTGCGTTCCTAATGTGCAAAGCGCTTTCCTCCCATTGTGAAAATGAAGAAGAGACGAAGAGGTCAAACCTGCAACCGTTTGCAGAATGAGCAATGACTCGTCATGTCTGGACATGAATGATGAGCTGTGGATCTTCCGACACGACTACACGACTCTTACCGTCACTTGGATCATCTTCGCCATCTTCTATATGCTCATCATCATCTGTGGTGTCATCGGCAATTCACTAGTGCTTATCGCAATTGCTCGAACGAGGTTTTTTTCTCTCCCTGCTTCATTCCACCCCCTCTTTCAGATCTCTTCAAACAGTCCCGAATCTCTTTATATTCTCCTTGAGTTGTTCGGATCTTGTCGTGTGTTGCACGTCGGCGACCATCACGCCGATCACGGCCTTCAAGAAGGAATGGCTCTTCGGTGCTGCCCTTTGCTCCATTGCGCCCTTCATCGCGGTAAGTGACGCCGATTCGTCACAGTGACGTTCTCAAATCAAACCCTCGATGAAAAATGCTCGGCCCATAACGTCTTCTTCCCCAACGAATAATTGGCACTTTCATGTGGCAGCAAGGAAAAAAAGGAAGGGTTTCGGGCACGAAAAGTGCGTGTGAGGGGCACATGTCTTGCTCCAGTGGTGCGGATCCATAGCACCACGATGGTGGTGGGAGGAGGGGGACCGGGAGATGCTTCCATATCGAGGACCTCAACACATGAAGAATTCATGAGAAACACAGCGCATCAACGTCGATGAGACGTGGGAAACCTCCTCGTTTGAAACTGAAAACTCGCATGAATGAAGTGCATGTTGCAGGGTATCAGTCTGTGCTTCTCCACGTTCACCCTCATGGCCATCGCCATCGATCGATACATGTTGATACGGTTTCCCATGAAGAAGCCCTTGACGAGGAATCAGGCTTTGATCATCATTGCGGTAAGGACATCGTCTCGACCTGGAAACTGGGTTTTCAGTTGATCTGCATCCTTGCAGCCGCGATGAGCCTTCCAATGATGCTCAAGCAGAAGTTGTCAGAGTTCGGGGAGTTCTGTGGAAAGTACTGCACCGAAGACTGGGGCGAGGACCTTCATGGCCGGAAGTTGTACGGTGCCGTGCTTCTCTGCGTCCAACTCGTCATCCCCTTAGTCATCATCACAATCTGCTACACTGCCATTTCATTGCGTCTCGGACAGGTGAGAAGAGATGTTTTGAGAAGCGGAAGGAAATGGGCTAATTCGTGCCTCTCTCTTGTTTTCACGTGAGGAAATTTACTTTTCTTCCCACTTTCGCTCTTCTGTCATAGCACTATAATATTTATTTTGTTGCTGCTGAAATGAGAGAGCGAATAACCTGGCATTCAAGGTTTACTCGTGCAAACGCCCTCTTGCAGAGTCTCATACTAAAGAACGTGAACAACTCGTCAAATGGCGACTACGAGTGGCAAACGGTGATGACAGATCAGGTGGGTCTGCCGACTCTGGCTTTCTTTGTAGCTTTCAATTTCAACACATTTTTTCCCTTGCAAATGTCCACCTACGAATCTCTCGTTGCAGCAAAGAGCGGCTGTCAAGCGGAGACAACGAACCAATCGAATGCTTATCGGCATGGTGGTCGCCTTCTCACTCAGGTTCGATGAAGACATCTTAAACTGACTGGTGACCTATGATTCAGTTGGATCTGGAGCGTCATGTACAACGTGGCCCGGGACTACGAGATGCTGCCATCTTATGTTCGATCGCAAGAGTATCTCTTTGGCATCGGCACGCATTGTGTTGCAATGACATCCACGGTTTGTTTCAAGGAAAGCATTCAAAAAGAGTGTTCAGGTGTGGAATCCGCTATTGTACGCGGTGCTGAACCTGCAGCTCCGAGCTGCTTTCCTGCGCTCACTGCCTGCCTGCATTCGGCAATTGTTCGAGACCACCGAGGGCGAGAAGTCTTCGCCGCTTATCAACGGTGAACACGCACTGCACTCCGTGAACAACGCGGGCACCGGCACGACAGCCCTCACTCGACCTTCACTCACCGCCGGCGCTAAGTACGGCACCCTCCAGGTGAGCGCGAGTCATGCATGCCGTGTGCCCAGCCTCGTACAACTTCTACTCCTCCTCTCTCTCTCTCTGTCTCTCTCTCCGCCTCTAATAGTTTCCTCTTCGCCCAGTTTTAAAAGCCTCCATCCTGTCCTCCTACAAACTTCTTTCCAAAGTGTTAGAGAAGAAACATTGTGTTTTGTACAGCTATCGTCAGAATGTAGAGATGTCTAATCGCTAGAGAGGAAATTAACTTTATTCTCCGACGCCTAGAAACGCTCAACAAGCCGCAATGCTCTATAAATAAGCTCGTCGAGTGCAATCATTAGTTTTTGTCTGAAATGGAGCCGCTTGCAGTTGTTGTATGTACGTGTGAAAACTTTAGAGCTGCTTTTGGAACATGAAATGTCAAAGAAATCGACGAGTCATGCCTAAGTTTTGGAAAGCTATTTTCGTTCTTTATTGCCAACGTTTCTGTTACGAATGTGCCGAGAGTATTGTATTAGTGTGTTCATTGAATTGTTGAACAAAATCGTTTGTTTTTCGTTTCTCGCTCCTTAATACTTTTGTTTTGTACTGTACTTGCCCTCGCTCTTGTTGATATGTCTGAGGATGTCTTAGGAGATGTGAGGATGTACAGCTAGTAGAGACGTGTCTCTAGTACATCGAGAGTCTTCAAAGAAGAGAGAGGTTCAATTCCAACAAAAACGGTACGGCACACGCGCATTGCATGGCTCGCGCTTGCCTTCGCTTGCTTGCTTGGTTTTTATGTTTTGCTGCATGTCGCTAGAATTAGTCGCAAGCTGAGTGAAAAATGTTGCGTTTTTTGCATGTTTTCGTCTCGTGTTTATCTGCTTCTCATTGGCTTCAAGTAGTCGAGCAGCGAAACAACCCCCCTGCACAAAGGGAGAGACTTCACCTAACAATAATCTTACAGGTCACGATGGACGCCAGCGCGCGCGTCCAACGACGTGAGTATGGCCCTTATGACGGCGAACCTCTAACCCGGAGAAGCACGAAGCGACGTTCCGGTCGCATGAAGAACGTCGTCGCGAAGCTCTCCGTCTCAGGGACGGCACCAGACAAGGAGCTCCTTCTTGACTCGAGCCCCTCGAGTCCAGACAAGCTCGGTCTTCCATCGTTTCGTCGTCTCCTCAGCCACTCCGAAGACATCATCAACGGCTCGGTCTCGTCCGTCTCCACTTCCAGTGTCCCCACCACGCTTCCCCGCAACAGTTCCTTTTGATCTTTCGAGTATTCGTGCTACGGAGTTCTTTTCCCCTTTCTTGTTCTTGTCATACGGGCCAACATTCTCTGTGGTTTAGTCCCGCTTCCTTCACAGAAAGAGAGACTTTGTTCACGCTCTAGATCTCCTCCCGGTCATAATAAGGAGTCTTATGCCCCCGGTTGGTGCATTCTTCCAGAGAGAAGAAATGCCTTTCTGCTCAAAATGCTGACACTAATGTCTCAGGCCAAAACACGTCCTTGTGTCTCTAATCCAGATATAGTTCTACTTCGAAATCCTGCGCCTTTGCCCCGCCATGTATATTTTCTTGCAGAAAAACTTCTTGTTTCATGCAGTTCGTGTCTCTCACTGTTGCACATATCTGAGTGTGTGAGTAAGAAGCTTGTCTGGATCAGAGAGGTCAAGCACACGGTGCGCATTAAAATTCTGAGACTCAACATGGTGATACAACTTTTAAATCTCGCTGAATTCGTTCGGAAATGACGACGTCTGGGAAGCTTGAGGTCGGCTTGTGAACTTAAGGAAGGCGGGAAGCATGGCTGCTGAAGAACGAGCGAGAGAGCAAGTATGCGGAAAGCGGGGGATATGGGCCGCGACGAATATGCGGAAGCCGCCCTTCCCTCCCTCTCTCCTTTGACCCATTCCTGGAGCACAAGGAACAGCTAAAGAGAAGTAAATGGAAAAGTTCAGCTCCAACAAGAGGGACCATCTGGATGTTCCGCCGATTACGAGACTTGTTAATTTTTATGCTTTATGCCGAGTTTAGAATTCCGCGTTCGACATTTCCGAGATGGTCCTATCGCGGAGGGCCAGTTTGCGTGCTTCGATCTCGCTCAACGACGGCACCGGCGTCGGCTTCTCGACCTTCGCCCACTCTTGCACGTCCGCTGAAATTTCCGCCTGTTACATTTTTCATGCGTCGAACCGGATCCGGAGATGACGAAGAAGATGCCGCTGAGGATGTTAGCGATAGCCCCTAAGCCAAACACGATGCTGAATGCCGCCGGTCCGGACTAAATGCGCATTTGGTGGTTTGTTGTGTGGTTCAACGAACACTTCGCGAGATGAGGCCGAGTATGAGGGGGCCGGAGATGTTGGCGATGTTGCCGAAGGTCATCGACATCGATGACAACGTGCCCGTGTGTTGGGGAGCAATGCAGAGCAGTGACGTGAAGAACCCGCAGATTCCCATGGAGAAGAAGAAGCCTGAAGATTTGGCTAATTGTGACACCAAGGGACAAACCATAAAGGCCAAGGAAGAGAACGGCCCAGCCGGGTCGAGTGCAGTCGGGGATGGTTGCGAGGAGAGCGAGCATGATCGCCGAGCCGATAGAACCTGCAAAGTTTCGTCATGTGATTTTGAAACACACGCGACGCCGGGGTCATAATGTATTCTAGTTCCAGGCACAGCGGACACTTTATGGTTTGTTCGAAACGAACCGAATCCCTGGAAGATTTTGACGGAAAGGGTATGGGAGATGATTTTTCGTCGCTTCAGGAAGTCAGCAGTCACTCCACAGATGTTCTTCGAGATAAGTTGCGTGACGAAGGGGATCATCGTATAGAGACCGTTCTACATCCGTTTCCATTCACTCGTCTTTCACAAGACAAACATTTTTGATGTCCACGAAGAGTGCGTCCTTGAAATAAGTTGGCAAGAATGCTTGCAGGATAGTCGCCGAGAAGTTGTAGCTGAAGTTGCACATGAAGATTGAGAGAACCACTTTGGAGGTCGCGAGTTTTTTCCATGGAACATGGTG
Source organism: Poikilolaimus oxycercus (assembly GCA_034700245.1). Taxonomy (NCBI): domain Eukaryota; kingdom Metazoa; phylum Nematoda; class Chromadorea; order Rhabditida; family Rhabditidae; genus Poikilolaimus; species Poikilolaimus oxycercus. Next base: position 31,609 of record JAQIXL010000297.1, read on the forward strand.
CTTGGACTAAAAGACTCGTCTCTCACTTCCACTACAAACCTGATGCTTGGTCTGAGTGACAACGGTGCGAAGGTACTCCTTTTCTTCATCGGAGATCCACTTGTTTTCCGAGGGATAGCTGCTAGAGAGGAAGAACCAAGCAACAACCCAGACAATTCCAAGAGAACCTGACCGGTCGTCTTGAAAATGAAGTACTAACCGTAGAGATAGAAGATGGAGGGCCATCCGAGGGAGGATGCACAAAGCGAGGCAGAAATGAGAGAAGAAAGTGAGGCGGCGAGTTGGTTGCCTGACGTGTAAAGAGCGCCGATCGTGCTGCGTTCTGTCGGCGGAAACCATTTTGATGCCATCGAATTCATTGCCGGGATGAAGAAACCCTTGAAAGTTGTTTCATTTAAAATCTTCTTCAATACCTCTCCGAATCCCATAACGATCCTCGAAATGAAGAAGAGCACGTAGGAACGAGTCGATATGAACGGTGTCAAGAATGACACTAAACAGTAATCGAGAGCTGCACCCAGTAGAATCATTTTTGGTCCGAGACGATCAGCAAGATATCCTGCAACAGTTATGCCAGCTTCCTTTGCGAACCCGATATAAGAATTGTAACAATCCCGCCATAGAAAGTGGACGAGAAAAGTGAAGCTTGCATAGAAGGTGACCAAAGAAGTGTTCCCTAAAAAAAGGTCTTCTGTCTCAAGAATCGACTCACATTGTAACCAAGACTGGCGAGATCTCGTCCCGCATTGGCCTGCGAGCATTGACTACTTGAAGACGAAGTAAGGTAGGAAGAAGCATTTGTAACAGGCTTCTCATAGGCAGTCGAGTTGACCATGCAAGTGACAGCCATACTCAAGTCGAGTCGCATGGAGACGGTCGTGAAGAGGCCCGTCATAAGGAGAAGTCCGATTCGAAGTCGCTGTGAGTGGAAGGAGAACAGCGGTGGATGCGCCATGATGGAATTCGTGTAACTTGGCTCGTTGAGCCTTTGAGCATAAACTGGTGCTCTTCAAGTGATTGCCAAGAAGATCCAGCTAATTCACAGAAATTATTGATTGACTGAAGACGGTCAAAACAATGGGCTTGCGTAACACGAACCGGGCGCTACCTTCCTATATGAGTGAGGAGAGGGAGACGGAGGCCCGTCGAAGGCATTTGCATAAGCGTGCATTAAGGAATCGGAACCTTCTCTGTCATCGTTGCAGAGCACAACGTGTGTGCCTTCGGTACCTGTCACGCAACTAGAATGGCTATGTGTCTTGTTAACGTGACGTTGTCAGTTGGTGGAAACAACGCACTTTGACTGGTTCAGTTTGAGATCACTCAAAGTTTGTGCTTCGTGATTTCATGCCTCTTTCTACTATGTTTTGCGGCTTCTGTGTATGGTCGCATTGCATAATTATTTTATCTTTTAAAGCTAGCATCACAATTCCGCATTTGAGAGTTCAGAAAGGGTTCGATCGCGTTTTGGTGGTAATTCTTTTCCTTCAATATCCGTAATAGTTGGAACAGGCGTCGGCTTCTCCGGGTGCTTCGCCCATTCTTGGACCTCCGCTGCAAGGAATGAGCAATGTCAAGGAGGCGCCCACTTGAGCCGTAGATGAGGAAGCCGATTCCACTCAAGGCGTTTGCAGCTGCACACATGGTGAAGGCTATCGCAAAGGCCGCTGGTCCTGACTGAAAGATGCTTGCGGAGATCGACTCACATATTGTGAGATGAGTCCGATGATCAATGGAGCACTGATGTTAGCCACATTCGCGAACGTCATCGACAATGAAGTTAGAGTTCCCGTATGCTGAGGTGCGATGCAAAGCAAGGCCGTGAAGTATCCGCCGATTGCAACCGAGTAGAGAAACCCTTGAAACGTTTCAGTATTAGAAACTAGGAACCGAACCATGCGCAGCCAGGATGACGACAGCCCATCCAGGTCTTGTGCAATCGGGAACTATCGCGAGTAACAAAAATGTAACAGCCGTTCCAAATGATCCTAGACCTTCATAGGCTTTACAAACGTCAAACCAATGGACTGAAAGAGTTTGCAGGTGGCGTTCGGCGAGAGAATCTTTCGACGCTTTATGTAATCGGCTATTGGTCCAGCCAGATTCTTTGAGATGAGTTGGGCAATGAAAACCGTCATGGTGAAGTAACCGTTCTAAAAGCTTTTCACCTAGGAGGGACAAACTAACGCTCTTGATGTCAAGACGAAGAACGTCCTTGAAATACATCGGTAGGAAGGCTTGAAGAATAGTCGTCGAGAAAAAGAAGCTCATGTCTGCCAAAATGATCGAAATCATGACCTTCGAAGTGAAGATGGCCTTCCAGGGAACGTGGTGTTTCGACTGCTAGAGGTCTCTTCGTTGTCTTTTCCTTACTTGATGATGCACATGCGGAACAGTGTTGTGCAGATAGTGCTTCTCCTCCTCGGAGATCCATTTGCTTTGAGAAGGGAAGTTCGTCGTAAAGAAATACCAGACCACCGCAAACAGAAGGGCCAAGACACCTGCGTTTTGGTGCGTAAGGACGACGCCATTTCAGAAACCATAAAAGTAGAAGATGGAAGGCCATTTGAGTGGGGAGGAGCAGAGGGCAGCCGAGACTAGCGATGAAATAGAGGAGCCCATCTGATTGCCCGAGGTGTAGATGGCGCCAAGCGTGCTGCGCTCGTTGGGTGGAAACCACTTTGATGCCATTGAATTCATGGCCGGATATGTGAAGCCCTGAAGGGGTTAGAGATTGATCCTTGAGTCACCTCTCCTAGGCCCATGATTATTCGCAATCCAAAGAAGACGGCGTAGGAATTGGTCGATACGATCGGTGTCAAGAGCGACACTACAGAGGAAAGCAAAACGGCAAAGAAAATGAGCATCTTCGGACCGACTCTATCAGCAATGTAACCTAAACCTTCTTCAGTCAATCTTTCTAACCAGCAAGCAAGACCGTGACGACAGTGCCGTAGTAAGTCGCAGAGAAGAGTGAAGATTGCATTGCTGGAGACCATTGAAGAGTTCCCTGAAACATCTTTCAAGCAACGAGATACTCACATTGTATCCAAGGTTCGCTAGTTCGGAGCTGCTTACAGCTCGACGACATTGAGAGTTTGTGCTTGTTGACAAACTCGAATCGTTCGTGACTGGCTTCTCATAGGCAGTTGAGTTGACCATGCAAGTGATGGCCATGCTGAGGTCGAGTCTCATGGACACGGACACAAAGAGACCGGCCATGAGTAGAAAAGTGATTCGCAGTCGTTGTGAATGGAGTGAAAATAGACGAGGATGAGACATGGTTGAAGTCGTCGAGCTCTTATGAATCTTCAAACACTTCAATTAATAGCCAGATCGATTGAATGACACACCTCGTCGTTGTCGTCGCGAGTGCAGACGGGCGGCTGGTCGTCGCATTTTACATAAGCACGCGGACGTCCGTGACCGTTTTCACTGCTGAGGTCGATCTTTTCCGATGTTGCATGCACCGGCTCATCTTTGACCTCTAGGAGTGGAGATGACGTGGTGGGCTGAAGAGAAGATAACAAAGTACAAAGAAACTAACCTCTTCTAGTTCCGAAACCATCTTTCTGATTTGAAGAATCCACTAATTCTCCTCAATAATTATGATATTTAGCACTTGGCAACACACCGAAAGGTTTATTCACAGCCGTAAGGCAATCAATGAGTCTGGAAAGCAAGAGCGTTGTCAGACACAAAAACGATAGCGAGCTACCGGGAATCTTAATCACAAGACTCTGGACGCTCTTTGATTTGTCAGCCAGCAAAAGAGGCCCGCTATTATGAATCAACCAGACTTCGAGGAGAAGCGAAAGGCGGCGACGGCGTGCGGCGGTGTCTCACCGGCACTCTGTCTCCTTCCGTTCGCTTGCCTATGGAACTCCTTGAGGCCTAGCTCCTCAGTTCCCGTGCCCAGAGCCTTGTGTGGCTATTCTGGCTATTCTTCTGATCTGCGTTGCTGATTCTCTTCTCATCCTTTTCGTCGACACGAACGTCCCGGCGTCGCCGGACTGCGCCGGAGCAAGATGGGTGACAAGCGCAGCCCAAGTTCCAGCCGAGAGACCTGCGGTCTTCGGCAAGTCAAGGGACAGCTCCACGAAAGGCGGCTCCGTAACGAAGTACCTCAAGTACAGATGAACCTTCTGAAGTTCCAAGAGGACCTTATCCAGAGGGGCCTCTCGTTCGAGAAACTCTCAACGAGGGTGACGCATCCGGGAGCGTCACAGCACGGTCCGAGAAGCAGCGATGAGGCAGCGACGAGAAGCAGGGAAGCGGCGAAAGGCAACGTCGATGAGAAATAAGAAGCACGAAGAACTGGGAATGCCTTGGGGTGTTTGTGTTCGCTCAAGTGAATACTTTAAGAGCGAATAAACTGTAAACTTGGCAGAGGCCACGTTCCGTCGACAGTCTTCTTGCGCCTCGAGGATAGCGAAAGCGAAGAAGAAGAAGAAGAAATGTCTGCGTGAGCAACGCTATGGAAAGAAAATTTTCTCTACAGCGCGTTTCGGACTCCTTTTGAAAAATGTTCCAGGCGCCTCAAAAACTGGTAGTGAATCTTCGCATTCAGAAAACTGCGCATTCAGAACACTTCGAGGAAGTTCTCTACACACAGATTCTTGAAAATTGTTCAGGATGTATGCAAAACAGCAAATGCTTCACGTTTATCGGCAACGGTAATCTTGTCGGGTTTCAGACCGCCTCGATCATCACAATGTATTCGGCCTCGGCAACGCGGCTGTACGCTGCGTTGAAGAAGTCCAGAACCAGGGAGTTTCCTTGGCTGAGAAAAGTCTTCAGGTTCATGTTCTTCTGGCAGAATCTATAGTAATGAAATCAGAGTGAATCTACTTCAAGAACGAAACCGATATCCGCTCAGGCGCTTGTCAAGCTTCGCGAAGACCTCAACTCCGGTCGTTTTGCAGTTTTTGTCTAGGGTTGGCGGAAGTTTGTTCAATGTTACGCGGATTTTTGAACACTCGGGTCCCTCAACAAAATGCTTTTTGAAGGAACAAATCGCCTACCTTCACGTGAACGTAATGGTGCGCATAGGGGTCCACGTCGCTTGTTGAGCCCCTCTTGACTTTGATGGTGAGTGTGTTTTTCTTGCCGACGTTCCACAGCTTTGTCGTCTCGTTATACTGGAATATTTTGAAGATGAAATTGTGTCTACACTCACGGCCTCCTCGCAGTGATTTCCTCCAAACCCACGTGGACAGAAGCAGCGCACGCAATTGTTCACATCCACCACCCCACCATTCTCGCACTTCACCTTCGGCGGCTGGCATTTGTCTTCAAACGTTCACCACAGAATCACACACACCGAAGCACTTGTAGGCCTTGTTGATCATAAGAATGTCGTAGAAGCCGGGGGTTAGTCCTCGCATCGAGTTCTGTGCGAGCGGATCTTTTGCCGTCAGCGCTGTAGCTCCTTTCGGCGCCGACTTTTTCAGAAATCTGCAACGGCTTTTTTTATCCAGAAAGCATTTTACCCAAGCGGGGGATAATGCATGATGGATCCGAGGTCGTAGGGAATACCAAGGCCTTCAAAAGAGCGATGATCCGTCAAACGATAATTACGTGCAAATTTTTTCTGCAAGAAACAAATGAAAAAAGTTCATTCTAAAAAGGATGGCACCTGGAGAACTTGGCTGTTGATTCTGACGTAGAGATCGCGGTCGGCTCGGGACTGGGTGTGAATAAATCCCAGTAGATGGATCATTTCATGAATGACAGAGTTCTAAAATTCTAATGTAAGTGAGCTGATTGCTGATAATAGATATGTAGTGTCTTTTAGGAGTTTTAGGCTTTAAATCCTTTTACCAAAAGGTCGAAAATCCCCAACTGTTCACCCTCGAAACTCCCACTCCACCCATCGCCTACCAGCGGGCATTCCTTAGCGAGCTGGACTTTTTCGCGGTCGCTACTAGAGACCTTGCCGAGGACGGAGCTGCATCCGTGAGCTTTCTAGAAAATTGAAAATAAATACTTTTAAAGTAAGCAAAAAGTACGGCCTGAATTGTCGCGAAGATCTTGCCGCTCTTGATGGCATCAGTGTCAGCTTCGCGGAAGCGCACGCAGGTCTTTGATTCCAGGTAGGCGACAGCCGCTTTCACCTTCGCACGGCCATTAGCATCTACAATAATGTACAACGATATTTAGTTGGCAATCGGGGACCCGACAATCCCGAAAAATTGGGGATTCCCCGATTTTTTTCTCAACCCCGATAACCCCGACCCCGAAAACCCCCGAGTTTTCAGCTCCGAAACCCAACCCTACTATTTCTATCTCGATAGAGGCCCAAAGGGCGAGAAAAGGGGGAAGTTTCCTTTGGTGATGAAGCGAGAAAAGAGCGTG
>JAQIXL010000298.1:0-37961 GCA_034700245.1 Poikilolaimus oxycercus
TTTAGTATGCAAATGTTAGTCCGTTAGACCAGACTCCAGAACCCGTTAGTCCGTTAGATCAGACTCCAGAACCCGTTAGTCGTTAGTCAAACCCACAGGACCAACACGTTAGTCCAACACGTTAGACCCTAAGAGGCTAGTCCCCGCGCCCTAACTAATATCCTGTTACACCGTCACATTGTTACACATTGTTACATCTGGTCAGGGACCGAGCGGTCGTGCCCACAAGTGACCTCGGACTGGACCAAAATTTTGTTGTTACTTTGACCGATTTCGCGGATAAACATTCCAAAGAAGATTCTCCGAGGGAGTTCGCGCGGCTGTAAACCAGATTTTGTGCGGTGAGAGTAAGCCTCAGCGGGGGCATATGTACTACCGATTTGTTCGTCTCGATGTGCTCAAGCGATTGGTCTTTTTCGGCACCCGTTTCGACCACACCAAAGACGTAAACGAGCAGTTTTACGTTTTAGCAACAATTTCTCCGGAAGCGGTCAGTAGTAGTCGAAGAGGTCTGAAAAAATACCGTCAGAACCGCCTTGACGAGCTCTTCAAAGCATATTACTCAGTTTTCCAATGGAAAAAGTGCGATTTTGACCAAATCCTAGTGATCGCCCTTGCAAGAGATTTTCTTATTTTTAGAGAGTTGCATTCTTAAATGGCTTGCAATTAGGTGAACAAGTACTTCTACACGGCCTTCAGCGATGTGTGGAACGGCGGTCTAAAAGACGACTTCCTCACGCACGATTCGAAGTATCCCAGCTACGAACTCTGGGTTTGACAACCTTCAATGCTCGAAGTTTGGAACCTTCAGGTCACCGGTCACTCGTTTGGAGGAGCGATGGCCGCCATTTGCGCCCAGTATATCTCTGCGAACAAGCTTTACCCGGCGGCAAAGATCCAGTTGACGACGTTCGGTGAGCCGCGCGGAGGCCACAAGGACTACACGGCGAAGCACGACTCCCTCGTGCCACACTCCTTCCGCGTCACTCATTGTCGTGACATTGTCGCGCATATCCCCCCAAAGAACTTCGAGGGCTATTTGCATCACAAGGGTTGGAGCCCTTTAGAGGTTTATGAAAGGAAAACAAGGGCCGTAGCAAATGGTCGCCATCGAGGGGTCGCCATACGCTATGGCGCGTCATAAAAAGGCTCAAAGCCTAAAAATTGGTTGAAAATGAACGCACAAGTGTGGAAAATCATTGCGCCATAAGCTGTGGCGAGCCATAAACTAAGGAGCACGCCATAGGCGGCTTATGGCGTACTTTTCAGTTGATTTTTACGGCTAACCCTTGGATTTACCCATAAAAATCAGCTGAAAAGCACGCCATAAGCGGCCTATGGCGTGCTCCTTAGCTTATGGCTCGCCATAGCTTATGGCGCAATGATTTTCCACACTTGTGCGTTCATTTTCAACCAACTAGCAGCTTCGCCGCTGGTGGCCCGTGGTCTAAAGCAAACCTGGGAATTTGTTGAATGTGCTAGCAATTTTTCCCTCTCCTTCCTCCCTCCGACTACCCCCTCTCCTCCCACCCTCCGACTACCCCGTCGCCTCCCTCCCTCCGACTACCTCCTCTCCTTCCTACCAAACTACCCCCTCTACTTCCTCCCTCCAACTACCCCCTCTCCTCCCACCCTCCGACTACCCCGTCGCCTCCCTCCCTTCGACTACCTCCTCTCCTTCCTACCTCCAACTACCCCCTCTACTCCCACCCTCAAACTACCCCCTCTCCTCCCACCCTCCGATTACCCCGTCTCCTCCCTCCTTCCAACCCTCTCCTCCCTTGCGCCACTGCCTCCCTTCTCCACCTATCAATGCAAATGGCTAACTTATGCTAATGAGTTTCATTTTCGCCAAAACGACCGGCCGCATTTGCATATTTGAGCAAAATGGATCTTACTTATCGACCGATCGTTTTTGCATGTTGCACTAAAATGATCTTTACTTTTTCTAAAAACGACCGCTCGCATTTGCATATTTCACAAAGGTGATCACTCTCTGTAGAAAGCGAAATGAGTAGGAAGCGAAACTGGGCGAGGAAGATTGTGAGGATGGACGGAAACCGATGGCCGAAGAGGATGAACGACTGGAGGCCAAGGAAGTTCAAACGAATACGCGGACGACCGCAGACGCGCTGGAGGGACGCTTTCGTCAAGAACTTCGGAGTCAACTGGCAGAGACAAGTCCTCGACCACCCTGACGACGACTTCTTCTTGTAGACACAGCGTGTGTACTGCACCGATCCCTGTAAATAAACTTGTCAAACTTGTCAACTTGTCAAAGAATGAGATGGAAAATCGGTGAATGAGAAGACCTATGAGAATCATTGTTTTTATCATTTTGAAATCCCTTTGCTTTTTTTTTCGCAGGGTGGTTTTCCATCTGTCACTTTACCATTTATCGCTTCCAATCGGTCAATTTTCTGAATCGTTCGTTCCCAAGACTGCGACTTCCAATTACGGTCTCATTCGTATAAGTCGCTCCCCATTCCGATTTTCTCAGTTCCATTTGCACATTTTACCAATTCCCTTTTTACATCGTGGCTTGCGTCTTTAATTTGAACACCGCCGATAAGAATCCAAAAATGAGAACTCTTTTGAAACATTCGGCCGCATTAGGATATTCAGAGAGCTTGATGGCGCGCCGTTTGTTTGTTATGCTAATATTTCATTTCCGCAGCTTTTTTTCCTTCCGGTGAAACCTGATAAATACTTCTGGCCAAAAGCCAAGAGCAAATTCTCATCTTTCCCTAGCAAGTTTTCTTTTCGTCGCTCACTTCTGCGTGAGGGTCGGGTTCTCGGCGATGAGCTCCTGGAAGCGCTTGCAGGTCCTTTCGAGGGCAAGCGTGTCCCTCGCCGACACGAAGGGCAGAAGGCGGACGAGCACCTTCCAGGGCAGATCGACCAGGCCCTTGCCGGTTCGACGGCGGCGGCGAGCTGCCTGTAATCGCTCACTCTCTTTTGTTTAAGGCGACGGGAACGAACCTGAGAGAAGCACATCGCGACGAGTCACGACGAAGTTCTTGGTCGAAGTGCCAGTTCATTTTTTGCATCTGCGTGATTTTCATTTGCTTCGGAGACATTGAGAGCTTGCATGATCATTGTCATCGAGACGTCTTTCGCTTCGGGCTCGCCTCATTCCAAGTCTGAGCGGGCCTAAACCCAAGGGGCCAGGCAAGTCTGGCCAGAAACCCACCGAAGCCCGCATGCCGACGTGTCTCGTATAGACCCGAAAAGGAATCCCTCGAAGCTCGAAGACGACAAGTTTTGGTCTGGAGCTAAATACTGGACAGCCAAACCATTGAAGCTCTCTGGACTCTTGCCAACTCTGGGAAACGACAAAGCCGAAGAAAACACTAGAGAGTTTGGAGGGCATACAGGCCAGACGGCCGCACAGAATTTGCGGATAGACGACGCGGATAATGCCGAAACGCAGGAAAACTCTTGCTAGTGTTCCCCGCAGTCTTGCCAAGCCAGGAGAACATGTAATAGTGCATGAAAGAGCTTGTTTATAATTAGAGCGGTTATTGATGTCAACTGGAAGGCAACCGTGGGCGTAAACGTAGAGGTACAAGCAGCTCAAAAGGTGAAGCTTCCTTTGGTCGTTCAAAGGGAACTTCGAGGCCGAATTTCACATTCTTTTCTCTCATCTGTACTAAAGAAAACTTCCCCATTTTCTCGCCTTTTGGGCCTCTATCGAGATAGAAATAAGCAGTTTGTATCGCGGATTCAACATTTTCAGAACAACCTGGTCAGAGTAATGGTTACGATTTTGGTTCGAAAAGCCACTAATTTTCTCTTTTTCAAAATGCGAAACGATTTCTTGTTGCTTTGAATTTAGCTTCAATCATTTCATATCATATGAAGGTGCATCTTTGTACGTTATCACAGCCTGATCCATTTCCGTTCTCGCTGTTTGCCTCATCAAGTCTTGCACGCCGTTTTGTCTCTTCTCGTCTTTACAAATCGACAAAAAAGTATTAACCCAGCGGAGGAGTGGCCGAGCATTAAGACCGCATTTCGGCGTCTCTCGCCGCTCTTTGAGAGGACCACAAGATGATCTTGTCTTACAGAAGTCGAAAAGCGTTTATTGAGAGAATTGCAATGAGAGGAAGCTGTCGTTTCGAGAGGTCTCTCGATTGTGACCGGACTTCAGATGACGAGGACGACGAGGAGACCCGCGGCGACCACCAGCATCGTCGTTGTCTTCGCGGTCGCTCCTTTCGGTGGTGCGGGAGTCGGAGCGGGCGGGAACGCCTCCTCATCACAGTAGTCTTTGTCGTCGCAGCACTTCTTCGTCTGAGCGTTTTGTTTCGAGACAAAAGAAAAGTTTCACATCAGCGTCCTTGCAGCTTGTCCACTCGTCCTTACAGTATGACATGTAAGGCGGATTATATTCTCCTCCCTTCACGTTGTTGGCCTTCCAGGCGCACATAACGCCATTGCAGGCCTCGCCGCCGCGACACTTGATGAGGCGTGCGGGAACTAAGGTGCTGGCTCGAGTGGCGGCCGACACCCCGCCGAAGACCGCGTCGCATGCCTCCTGGCCCGAGCAGCATTCGTAGCCAGCTTTCTGGAATTGTACTCCACTAGCCCTCAAACGATCTCTCCTATAGGCAATTTTTCAGATCTTTGTTTTTTTTTTGTTTCTTTGAGCTTGGTTTAGAGACTGAACTTTTCTCACCTTGGATCTCTCACATGTTTCGTCGCCTGGCGCATTGCATCTACTGCCACTATTGTCGGACTTGTAGATACAGTTGTCGAAGCAGGGCTCGCCCTTCTTGCACGTGACGGCCTCGAGGGCGCCGAGGCAGAGGACGAGAAGGAGGAGACAGCGCAGCTTCCACATCGGAGACGAGCAGCCAGTCACGACGGCACGCGGCACTGTGAAATAAAATGAGTCAAGTAAAAGATTCTTTATTTCTTTCCTCAGACAAGATTCAAAATGCCGTCGGTAAGCGTTAGGAGCGGGGGCGGGGGAGGAGACGATCGAGTTTTGAAATTGTAAAACAGTACGAGGCGAAAGAATTGGTGGTAACCTGACGCTACGTTGGACGAACGGGTTTCGTTTGTCCATTGAAACATTACAGAGAAGAAGTCCGAGGAAGAAGGCAGTTCGACTGAGTTCTAACTTAGTGTTTCCGCCATCCACCTGTTCACAATTATTCAAGAAATTTGGGGGGAACAGACATTAAAACAGCGAAACAGATGCAATTTTCAGGCAACGGAGTATCGCTCAAGGCAAGTTGCCTCATTTTGCTCAAGTCATCTAAAATACGTTCCTTTCCTTCCGCAGACTCTGGATCACATTTCTGCATCCATTCGACAAAATGACAAATTTACGAAACTTACTCAATTGAGCGCTTTTATTTATTCGCATTAATTTTGGAGTAAGCTGTGCAGGAAAATGCGTCGAAGAACGGAGTTGTGAAATTGTTGCGTCAATGAAGCAGATGGAATTTCATAAGCCTTTGCTCTGAAATCTACCATTAATGAAAATAAGTGAAGGATTTTTTTCAGCCGTCTTACCAAAACCCCCTTTTTGGTCCGGACATGAAGCCCAAGCGGTGCGTTTCGCAGATTCGCATATTCCCAACAAAAGTGTTGAAAGGATTGTATTGCTGTTTTTTGTAAAAAAAAACAAACCCAACTTGTAAGCAACTGAAAAAGCATGCTGATTAGAGTCAAGGCTGTCAAGAATTTCCAGCTTTGACCTGTCGATGTGTCTCATCGAAGTCTAATAACACAGCTGCAATGTAGTGCTAATTACAAACGAAGAGGGTGCCAAAGAGTGTACGAGAAATATCACACTGATGTTTTTCTGCAATATTGCCTGTTCATGCGCTTATCTTTCAGGAAGCAGACCAGAAATGCGACTCGGCAAATTTCCCGACTCGCTCCTGAAGCTTCCTTCAAGTGCCCGAAAAGAAATCGACGATTCGGCACTTTTGTGTTCTCAATTTGGCGATCTTTTGCTTTCGGAGGAGTTCGCGGACGTCCACCTTCAAATCGAAGGCGAACTTCTGCCGGCTCATCGTTGCATTCTTGCCTCGTCCTGCGATTACTTCAAGATGCTATTCTTCGGCGGGATGAAGGAACAATTCCAAGAGGTCGTGCCTCTGCTGGATACACCGCTCGCTGCTTTCAAGCACATTTTGAAGTGGGATATTTTTTTCTACCAATTTCTTGTTTGTTGTAGATACATTTACACCCGGAAGCTCCAGACAAACGAAATGGGAGCAGAACTTCTGGAAACCTTAGAATTAGCTCATAAGTTCAACATTCCTCAGCTTCTTGCGGCCATGGAAGATTTCTTAAGCGCACGTTTTTTTTTTGTTGTTCGAAACGTTTTCAGAACTGCATAACATGCGAAAATATCTGTAGGATCTGGGAAGTGTCAATCCGGTTCAACTTGATCTCAACAGCGAATGCGTGCCGTGAGGCTGTGCCGGAAATGGGTCCTGAGGCGTTTCAAAGCGAGGCATGAAGTTGTTTCAAACTTAAAAATAGACAGCTTCTTTAGGATTTCGTTTTTCTGAGTCCGGAGCTCCTCAAAGTTATGCTGGAGAAGCGCTCACGGAAACGTGTGCCCGAGATTGAGGCTTTTAAAGCCGTTTCGCGATGGATTCAAACCAATCCCGAGGTACACTGCTTCGTAAAGCACAAAAAGGTCGAAACTTCTAGGCAGAACGTGATTCACTGCTGTCACAAATCGATCTGCTACTCATTGAGGGCAAGGACATTTTGCGAGTCGTTCGACCGTCGGGTCTCTTTTCTTTGGAGGTTTTAATGGATGCATTGGATGAACAACAATCGCGTGCCGAGACACCCTCAAATTCAGTCCAGAGTCCAACCACATCAGACTCAGAGTTAGTCCAACGAAAAAATGAAATTCTTAAAAACTGTTGCAGGACCACCCAACCAGACGACTTGTTAAAACACCGCTATGAAGGAAAAATTACAAAGAGTACGGATTGCATTACTATCGACGTGAGCTTTTGTGGCTTATTTTTTAGCAGAATTGAACGCAAACGAAATATTTCCATTTTCAGCTGGAGAAAGTCGTAATCATCAACAATTTGCGCATGGAATTTCCAAAGTTGGCATATTTCAGATACGCCGTCGAAGTAAGCTTTCGTTTTTTTTCATCATAAGTGTTCAGACAAGTCTTGACGGGCAGAAGTATGGCCAAGTGGTAGATTTCACAAATTTCTACTGTCACTCACAGCAAGATGTTCATTTTCTGGCGTGTCGAACTCGGTAAGATCAGGATTTTTATGCAGTCTTTAGTTTCTTAAAAGTTTGCTTCCAAAACTCGGACATAAAGGCTGTCAAAAACATCGAGGTGCTTCTAAACTCGGAAGGAGAAGCTAAACTTTGTCCGACTACGGGTTTTCAGAGTAAGCGCTTGCAAGCTAGCATAAAAGTGCTTTAGTTCCGACCAAGAACGTCGGCTGTCTTGAAAATGGTGCCGTCATTATGAAGGGCAAGGGAGACGGCATGTTAAACACTAACGATGACGAGGTGACCGTTGGCTCCTGCATCCAAGTCGCCCTGTCTCAGCCATACTTGATTGACTCGATACGGTATGTAGACGTTTTGTTGGATTTTTTCAAAATTGAAAGTGTGCAGTTTATGGTTTCCTGCGCATCAGAAGTCCTTCTTTAAAGTTGAAGTGCTCACAGGTGAAAAGTTTCAAGTTGTCGCGGATCACTGCTCCAGTCATAGGTTGTTGAAACAAATTGCTGTAAATTAAACATTTACAGCTATTGGCAAGTGCTACGCTTTGCACCGACACCTTCCAGCATAATCCGAATCACGGGCGATAGTGTTCGTTTCTTCCAAATTTGGTTTTGAGTTTCAATCGGTTTGCAGGACAAATTCGGGATTCTTCGTTTCGAGTGCCCAGCTCAAGAATGATTGAACTCTACGTTCTCCTTGCTTTCTGAAATCAAGCGTGAACTTTTTTGCTTATTGTTTGTTCTCCCTGTTCACTTCTTCCTGCTCTGACCGATTTGAGAAAGACAAAATAAATTCTCGATGAGGTGCATAAAGTTTTTCTCCTTTTATTGCTTTGCAAAACGAGTGTAAGAAGGGTCGAGTGTAATCGCTTTTCACTTTCGACGTTCGCGCCGAATCCACCACCGTCGCATGGAGAAAGCGTGCGACGCGAAGAGCTTGTTGTTTGTAGTTTACTGCGCAGTTCGTTTCTTGCTTTCCTGTTGCAAATAATGCACTTTTTTGCTGAATTGAACAATTTCAAATTGAACCTTCGCAACATTGTTTCGTTGCTTTCATTCCTTCGCCATTAAGATGAATTACGCTTCTTTAAATCCGCGAAAATTAGATTTTTATTCAGATGAAGCTGGGGAAATTCCCAGACGTCATTCTCAAACTTCCTTCTAAAGCGCAACGAGAACTTGACCACTCTCAACATCGATGCTCTCAAATCACACAACTCTATCTTTGCGAAGAATTCGCGGACGTTCATATTCAAATCGAAGACGAACTTCTGCCGGCGCATCGATGTATTCTTGCTTCCTCTTGTTACTACTTCAAAATGCTCTTCTACGGCGGCATGAAGGAACAGTTTCAACAAGTCGTCCCACTCCAAGATGCTCCACTTATTCCTTTCAAGTTTATTTTAAGGTAAGAAAAGTTTATGAGAAAACGAATGCATCATGTTTAGGTATATTTACACCGGCAAGCTTTTGCTGCATGAACTTGAAGCCAATCTTGTGGAAGTTCTCAGTCTTGCTCATCGTTACGGTTTGACCGAGCTTCTCAACGATATTTCCAGCTTCTTGGTCGTAAGTTGATCTTTTTTGATCTCATGGTTGTTTAGGACAACACAACCTGTGATAACGTGAACAAGATTCTGGAACTCTTCCGGATTTATAATCTGCCTTTGCTTACAAGCGACGGCCATAATATTGGAGTTGAAATGGCGTTCGGAGCTTTTATGAGCGAGGTACGGCATAATACAATAATAACGTTAAGATTTGAAGGACTTCATTTTCCTCAGCAAAGAAACACTTGAGATATTGCTGAAAGAAGAAAATGAAGTGCTCGAAATCGAAGTCTTCAAGGCCGTCGCAAAATGGATAGCGGCAAATCCTGAAGTAAGATCTTTCAACAGCTACAAAGAGGCTGTAGGAAGATCGCGAGTTGCTACTTTCCAAGATCGATCTCACGCGGATTCACATCAAGGATATCTTCAGCGTCGTCCGACAATCGGGTCTTTTCTCATGCGAAAAGTTAATGGACATTCTGGAGCAGAAAGAACTGATCGACTCTAACCCTCCAGGGGCGTCGTCAGTTGAACAACTTTACGGGTACGTTTCTTTTTCACTCACAATTAGTAGCGAGAACTTCAGACGTATTCCCTTTCAACATTTGGAAGATGGCGGTGGTGCAGTGATTACGCGGACTAGCAACGAAATTGACATCAAGGTGTGCCATCTGCCAAAATTGCCAGTATTATCCCTTTTAGTACGATGAAGCAGTCCTCGTGAACAACTTACTAATGAAATTTCCTGCTTTGGAATGGCACAAGTACTACATCTTGGTCAGATTTACTCATTACAATAAATAAAGCAAAGACTCGGTTCAGGCAGGAGACGATGGAAAAACCTGGATAAAAATCGTCGATTACTCCGATGACTGTTGTCATTCCCAACAGAATGTCTACTTTAAAGAACGTCGCTTACGGTTTGTACTTCCACATTTCAACAATGGATTTACAGTTTTCTAAAAATCCATTTCTATCTTGGATGCACTAACGATGTGACTGACATCAGGGCTATTTATAGTCATGAAAACTTTCGGCTTTGCCCGCAAACTGGCTATCAAAGTACGTTCTTTTCATAAAAGGCTAACTATTGAACAGTTCCTACCTATAACGTTGCCACAAAGGAAAACGGTGCTGCGGTCATCAAGGGCGCGGGACAGGGTATGCTCAATGGCGATAAAGACAACGGCATGACGAGACAAAGTGGGCTGTACATTCAAGTGGCTCTGCCGCAACCCTACGTGATCGGGTCTGTTCGGTAAGTGCTTCGATTTTCTTCAACTTTCTTTCTTTCTTCTTTTCAGGTTACGAGCTCATGCTGGCTTTCTACCTGCCGCAAAGATTGAAGTTCTGACGGGTGGCCAATGGAAAGCTGTTGCGAATCGTGCCTGTGACGCCAGGTACAGGATCTAGCAATACTTATATTGAGCAATTTGTCTTTAGTGGCTGGTATTTTGCTGAATTCCCACCGGTGCCGTTTAGCAACATTCGAATCGCGGATGGAAACGTTAGTTTTATCCGTCATTGAGCCTTCTTGCAAGCTCTTACACGTCGAAATGCTTTCAGATTATCCACTTCGAATGCCCAGCAGAACAGTGAGAAGCCGTTGCGTGCTCATCTACAGCAGAACACCTACCTCATGGCATGCTATAGCTTTACTGAAAGAATTCTATTAAATTGTGCAGAGTATAACAGCTATCTAGATAAAATAGATCAGTATTTTTCACTTGAAACTACATGTGGAAGCAGCGTTTTCGATGCTTTATCGATGCATTGCGTGTTTATGTAAAGGGCGGGCATGCGCCTTTCGGCGCGGGACGACAGTAGGCACTGCTGCAGTATTGATGTTGGCAGCGGCGGAATCCCGCGGGACAATCATTGAAGTACAAATCGCATATTTGACCTCGGCTTCCCCAATATCTGCCACGAGGAGCAGAAGGATAATGACAAGGACAAAATGATTTGAACGCAGCTTCATATTTATCAAACTGCAACAAAGATTTTCATTGAGCTAGAAGAAGGCTAAGAATGGAAGAAACAACGAAGCCAAAGTTAGCGGTGCCATTTTCCAAGATTTACGACGGCTGACAGACTGAATCTTAATTGTGGAGTGGCATCGTCTTCTTTATTTCAACACCCGCCTTCTGTTTCAATGATTTCTTTGAACTTGCGGATCTTCTGTGATCTAGCGAAGTTTCTGTATCCTCTCATTCTTTCACACCAATCTTTTTTGTGCTTTCGCGCCAAAAAGTGCAAAGTTCGCTGAAATAGTGTGCGGCAGAGCGCGCGCGCTTTATTGATATTTGCACCATTGCTGTGGTTCAACAATACTTTCATCCCTTTGCTTGTGCTAATGGTTCTTCTGATTTTGATTTACCATTGTCGCGTGTTAAAATCCTGGTACAGCATTCATCAAGCTATTTTAAGGCTGAAGATGGCGCTCAACAGACTTATAACTGCCATTCGAGAGCTTCCTTCTACTAGTGGTCAACGAGAAGTTGATCATTCTGAGAAGCGATGCTCCCGAATGGTCAAGCTTTATCTTTCCGAAGAAATCGCGGATGTCCACCTTCAAGTCGAAGAAGAACTTCTTCCTGCTCATCGCTGTATTCTTGCCTCTTCATGTGATTACTTCAAATCGGTCTTCTTCGGCAGCCCAAGAGAACAATTTCAAGATGTCTTGCCTCTGCCGGATACTCCGCTTGCTGCTTTCAAACATGTTTTGAGGTTTGTGGAGCTTAAATGAAATGAGCATTGACTATTTATTTCAGATATATTTATACTGGAAGACTTTTACTTGACAAACTTAAGGCGGATCTTGTTGACGTTGTCGGTCTCACTCATCGTTACGGTTTCACAGAGTTACTCAAAGAGCTCGAAAAATATTTATTAGTGAGTCAACTCCTTTGAGCATATTTTTTCCAGGAGATCACGACGAATGAGAACGTATGCAAGATTTGGGAACTATCCAGGCTGTACAATCTCACCGCCATAACTGACGCACGAAAGTTAATGAAAATGGACTTGTTGTTGGCGGCTTTTCGAAGCAATGTAAGTGAGAAGTAAAAGTGCAACTTGTTGAAGAATTTTCTTCTCCTCAACAAGGAATCCGTGCTTATGTTGTTCAAGGAATTCGTGCCGGAAGTCGAGGTGCTTCAGGCCGTTTCGAGGTGGATTGAAGCAAATACTGAAGTAAGACCTCACTATGTAGACTAAGAAGAATTTGCAGGAAGACAGCGATCGGCTGCTTTCACAAATCGACTTCTCACAAGTTGACGTAAGCGAAATTTTGGACGCCGCTCGACAAGCCGGATTTTCTCTGTGTGAAAAATTGCTCACGGCTCTGGAGAACCGACCCATGGAGGGTATTTCATCTGGACCTTCATCATCCGTTGAGCAACCGAATGTGTGCCGGTCAGTGTCTTTTTTATTTTTGCAACAAAATTCGCTTCTTTGAAGATATTTCCACCTTCAATACTTAGGGAATATGCATGACGGCAAGTTGACAAGGACCTACACGGAAATCCACATTGAGGTAAAAAATTTTTTTCGCTAAATTTGTTCTTACGTGTTCCAGTTCGATCAATTTGTGCTAGCCAACAATTTACAAATGAAATTTCCCTGTATGAAATGGCACAAATACTCCATTTGGGTAAGAGATTCATACTTAGAATAAATTGCGCGATCAGGCAAGCGACGATGGCTTAAGATGGGAGAAAATTGTTGACTACTCAACCGACTGCTGTCACTCGCAGCAGAATATTTATTTCAGCGAACGTCGGTTACGGTCAGTTCTTCTACTTGTGTCAAATATCGCTTGCTTTGAAGTTTTCTGAAAATTCATTTCTGCCTTGGCCGTACGGACGACGTGACGGATCTCAAACTCTTCTATCGACAAAACTCTGTTCGACTGTGTGTGCTGACAGGCTATGAAAGTGGGTTTTCATGATTTTATGATAACTCTAAGTTCCGACAAGTAACGTGGCAACAAAGCGAAACGGTGCTGGCGTCTTCAAGGGAGAGGAGGATGGCATGCTCGATGGAGATGTAAACAGCGGGATGACTAGACAAAGCGGGCCTTATATTCAAGTGGCTTTGGCACAACCGTACATGATCGGTTCCATTCGGTTGGTTTGACCAGATACTTTTTCTAAGAAAATCTGTTTCGTAGATTGCGCGCTGAAGCTGCATGTTTCGACCCAATTCTGGTGGAAGTTCTGACTGCCGGCGAGTGGAAGACAGTCATAAATCGCGACTGCGATGCCAGGTTTGCAGTTTTTGTCGCAAATTAGAGCTTCACAGTGGCTGGTGCGTTGCTGCGTTTACACCAGTCCCGTTCAGCAACATTCGAATCTCAGGAGGAAATGTAAGTACACTACCTGTTTCGTCTTCTTTTATGTTCTCAGCAAGCTTCACTAATCGCTTTCAGATTGTTCACTTCGAATGCCCAGCGGTGCTTTGAGCGAATTTCTCCTAATTTCTCAAAAATATACAACTCTGAACAGGTCTTTTAAGAATACTTATTTGTGCATAAAGATTTCTTGAACTGAACGAGAAACGTCGACTCAGCGTGGGGAAGATTGGAAGGTTTTCTGCTATCTGAATGGCGGGAGAGATTTTCCGTCAAAGCCATCCATCAGCAACTACAGGAAAGACAACGTCATTGCTTTCGTTACCTACCAATGAAATCCATTGTACAAACGTTATAAAAGTTTCGGCAAGCCAATATTCGAATCATTGGCGTCAATGTATGCTTTCTTATTTCATCGCTTCAGGTATCACTTCGAATGCCCGGCCGAGCTTTGACAAACCTCTGTAAAACGCAAATCGACTACCTCACGGATATCTGTCAAAGCTTTATTCGAAGACGAAAAAATTCATTGAACTTTGTGAAAGAGCATTAAAGGCATTTCAGTTTGAAACATCGGCAATTGACTCTTCTGTTAGTATGACCAGAATTTTGTAGAAGAAGCATTATGAGGTTACTTTTGTACAACTGACAATTATGCGCAAATTTTGTCACAAAACAAAGAATTCACCGAATTGACTTGAGGATGCAATGCTGGAAAGGCACCGGGTGTTCGGGATTCAACTCCAGGATCTTCTCTTGATTCCATTCAGAGCTGAGGACGAGGCATCGCCCATCGGCTGGCCTCTTCATAGCCTTCGAGCAAGCCGCAATGACTGGGTAATTCCAGGCCAAACCACCACCAATCAGTCGCCACATCTCTTCTGCTCCACCACTGAGAAAGTCCTTGAAGCCAATGTACAGATGCTCGAAGTTTCTTCGGCAGGTGAACCACGAGAGTATGACTTCATGCATGTGGACGCTGCTCAACGAGCTCATCTCCACGTGAAGGACCCTCAGATTCGACATGGCACGATACGCATCGATGTTGAAGGGTGCCCAGCCAATTATTGAAAGCGCTTTTAATTGTTGAACTTTTGGTTGCTGGAAGAATTCCTTGCCAAGAAGGGCGGCTGCTCGTTTGATCCTCAAACTCTTCACACATCTTGATTGCATGAAGTGAAGGATTGTGGACTGTGAAGCTTGTGGAATATGTGTTGGTTGTTCGTCATCTCGATATTCTCCTTCATGAATCTCCAATTCCGTGATGGAAGCCGGGAGAATGGCCGAGAGTTGTTGGACTTCATCGTCATTGAGACCTTTGAGAAGGGCCCATCTCGGCGAGAACCGCCTCAATAGCCATTTTACCAAGCACATGGCCGCCATCTGAGAATTTGTTCCGAGCGCCCGAATACGGTACTTCTTATCCCGTTTGTCATCGCCGTCGAAAAGTCGCTCAACTGAAGTTATAGAAAGGCCGGGAGCGAATTGAACTGCGTTTCTTGCTGATTCGGAGGTGGAACAGTGAAGGTGAAAGACGGTTAGAGGGTCGCAGACAGGCTTGCCAGTGAAATATTCGGGACCGAGCCAGATCTCCTTGACCACAGAATGTCTTGAATAAACAATCCGAACGCATCGCTTGACGAATTTTGGCAGTTGCTCGGAGTTCTCTTGGACATATTCTCGAAGTTTCGATTCAACCCGTTCCAAATGAGTTACATCGAGTGGTGAGAGGAACCCGAAGAGTCGGCAAAGCACCTTGTTTGGCAGTTCTTCTAACGACATCCTCCTTCAAATGTTGCTGGTTTAGTAGAAAAACGTGTTAGTGTGCGATATTCTGCACGGGTTTTGACCGTTTCTTGCAGTTCAAGGAATTTTCTTTGATTGAAATGTTTATTCATGAGTTCAAAGGGAAGAAGGAAGGAAAGGAAGAAGAAGGAAGAAGATCTGAGGGTAAGTGCTCCTTGCTGTGGGGGAAAAAGAAATCTCACATTTGTGTGCGGAAACGCGGACAGTTTGAGAAAGAACTATGGAGAGAAGAGAAGAGGAAGAAGAAGAGACTTCACCGAAACTACCATTCAGCGCACTCAAGAGAACTTCTCTATTAGCTCTAATAAAGTTTCTATAGATGCCCTAGACTCGCCGGAGAAGGAGAGAGAGTTCATTTTTGGTGAGACCTAAATCGAATACTATTCACGAGCTACTCGAAGAAGACGACGACAAGCTATGGTACACGTGCTCTAGATGAGAGATGAGACAAAGAAAGAAGACCAACGTAAAAGTACACCGAGTTGCAATGTGAGAAATAAACCGGATTGGTTGATAGAAGAAAATCTCACTGAGAAGCGTCTTTTTTGCTGGGCCGACTAGAGGTTTAGACAAATTTTTAAAGCCTAACCGGGTAATTAAAACTCTGGAAATGACTTAGAAAAAATGAAGCTCGATTCGTAGCACAATTTTCGAAGCAATCGCAGAATTTGTTGTGACCAAAATAGTGGCTTAAAAGAAATAAATTCAGCAATGGATCAAAAAAGATCATGAGGATTATGCATTAAAGCGCACAACACAAAAGCAGTCTTTGAAAGCTGAGACAAGAGCGATTGTTAAAGAAAAATAGAGTTCTGAGGGCATTGCCGCTGGCCAAGTTTTAAAGTGTGTCTGGGTTTGCGAAAATAATTGTGATTTTGAACTTTTGAAAGCCTTAAAAGCGAAAGAAATTCTAAAATAATAAAAGTCACTGCGAAGCTGCACAGTCGGTCGTGTATAAAATCCAATGGTTATGTCGCGAGAAGATGAAGACCTTGATGATAGCTCCCTCCATGGTCCAAAGCTTCTGACGTTCCGTCACATCCTTCACGGCTGCTCGCGGAAGACGAGCGAAGATCGTGGCAAAGACCTCTTCCTCCGTTTCACAGCCAGCCTTCGGGAAACCGATGTGAATCTTGAGTGGAATTGAACGATGAAGAAGTCGATGAAAAAAGTCCTTCAAGCCTTCTTTCGATACCGAAGTCTTCCAAGCATTGAGACTTCTTAGATCGGACAGCGACGCCAGTGCGCGGTCATCGATGTTCAGGGCCGCCTCACCGCCACGAAAGCCTGTCGAGAAGCCTTCCAATTTCTTGACATGGGGATTGACGAAGAACCATTTGGACAGGGGCTCCGAGTCCGGGATGAATTCCAGTGTGACATGCCTTGGCTGAACTCGGGCCATCAGGGCTAGGAGGTACTTCTCGGTCAAGCATTGAAGGGGCGAGGGCGAAGGGGCCAAGAAGCTTGCAGCCACTTTCAAGTTCGGGACTCCGGATGGCAGAATGTCCAAGAGATAGTCCAGCTCCGAGTCACAAATGGCCGAAAGGGAGATCTCCGAGAAGTCGACGTGTAGAAGAACTCGTCGAAGTAGTCCACAAACGGCATGGATAGGCTCTCCATCACAGAAGCAATCCCAAATCTCGCAGTTCTTCTCTTTGGTCCGACTGAACACGACGAGTTCTCGGGTCAAGTGGAAGTCGTCGTCGGCATCTTGCTCGTCCAACTCGTCTATGGCCAACGTGGAAGAGGGTCGGATCATGAAGTCGATGGTCTTCTTGTGGTCGTTGGTTTCTCGAGCGAATCGAATCTCGCTGTAGGGAGCAGCAAGCCGAGAGTTGTCCACGTGTTGCCATTGGATCCGTACTTGGCGCTCCTCTAACTTCGGCAATTGTTGGTAGGCGGATGTGAGAATCAGTCTTTGAAGTGGTGTGGCGACCCGCTCGAGGGAGAGAATTCCTCGAGCGCCGACGTACGAGAGGACGAGTCGAAGGACCTCGTCGGGTAGGGAGAGTAATGAGATCCTGAAAAAATCACCGTGTTTATCACCACCTTAGTAAAGATCAAAATCAAGGTCAATAATCTTCAAGGTCTGAAACTTACATTGAAATGAAGTCGCCTTGGGAGAGAAGAGAGGAGGGCGTTGGCGCCAGGCGATTGAGGGCGGCCCCGCCGCACTCCTCGCCTTGCACGCCTCCCTGAAAGAAACTTTATTTGAAACATACACGTAATTCAGTAGAAGTTTCGCGTTTTGAAATACCATCCGAAACATGGAAGAAAGCAATCACTCGGGAAATCCGTAGAGAATAAGTGAAGGCAAAACGTATTCAATAACATCTGAGAAATCTTTCTTGAGCAAATAGGCAAAGCTGTTCACCATCCTTGACGAGGAGCCATCGATCAACGTGGAATGCAGAGAAGATAAAATTGTCAGGAAACGTAACCCTCTAGGCAAGAAGTGCAAGCTAGGACTCGACGAAGAAAGTGATACCACTTTGCTGTTCCAAAGAGAAAAATGAGTGAAATGCGAAACGCATGTTAGCAAATCGAGAATTTAGAGAAAACCACGCTCGTGGAAGTATTGATTACAAGACAATTAGGAAAAGATGCTTCGAATAAGAAACATAACAACTGAAAATCCAAAACGACAAAACGTTTCAAGACCTCACAATTCCTCATCATTCAAGAGCCGTCCCTGTACGGTGAGAACGAGACTCGTTCCTTCATGCTCGATGTTGAAGTCGACTTCCTTGTCGTTATGACGCTGTTGAATGATTAGCATGGCCTGTTGCGCGGCTTCTTTCGTCGTCTCCACGGGCAACTCCACATGAAGGTCCGGGTTCTTGTTGCTCTTCACGTGCTTTGAAATGAAGTTCCTCATGCCCGTCCAGGTCACCATTGAATAGCCCGACAACTTGATTTCTCCAATCCTTTTCAAGCCGAGCAGAAGATCGTCGGTAAGGAACGACAATCCGTCCTTGATTTGGAGTGTCTTCAGTCTCCTCACAATTTCGTTCTCAAAGAATTTGTCCGGCAGCGGCTTCGTCGTGACATTCGCCAGGATCCTCAGGTCTCTTGGTGCCAGCTTGTGAATGAGTTGAAGTAAAACATCGTTGTCGATCATCTCGCGGCGTCTATAGGCGGGCAGTCGATTTCCATAGACCGACATAAAATTGGCGTCGAATGCGAGGCACGGTGAGACATCTGGCAGTCGCGGCATGACTTGCTTTACAGCATCTGTGCTCATGTTGAGGATCCAAAGCTCGTGTAGCTTCTTGGAATAGAATCGCGGATGTCCAACAAGATCGCAGACGGCATTGATAGCCGGTCGCTCGGTTCGACAGAACCAAACCAGGCCTCTTGAGGAAGTCTGCTGATTCACAGTTCTAATACCCCGGGCCAAATGAAGAGAAGTTCGATTCCAGGAATAAAGACTCGCATCTCGAAAGGAACAAGGCTCATGGGGAGATCGGATCACAATATTCAGAGTCTTACTGTAGTCAATACAACCCTCTCTGGTTAGTCTCAAAGTCCTGGTCACTAGTCTAATGGAAGAATCAGCCCAGAAAATGTTCAAAGTCGGAATGGGCGGCAAATCAACACGATGTGCTAGAATGATTCGTTGTAGACGCGACGAGACCAGACTCAAAACAACAACATCGATGCCGTTGAGATAGGCGGCGAGACGGAGAAGCAGCTCAACGGGAAGATCGTCTAACATCAAGAAGGCACGTCAGGCGAGACGAGGGGAGAAAAGGATGAAAAGAGCTCAAATCAAGGAAGACGCACGTTAAGACGTCAATATGCTTGACGAGTGAAAATTATAAGGCAAAAGATCCGTCTACGTCACGGAGGCGGGGCAAATCGGAAGCTCAAGGAGGAAAGGGAAGATGAAAGCGGATATCCAGCCGTTCCACGTCGACCTCTTCACCACGGCTGACTGGGGCTTCCGGGCGTCTCTCTCTACAAGCTGTCTCTCAAGTCGGTCTCTTTGAATTCTTCTCTTCTCGTCGAGGAGAGGGAAGCATGGGAAAAACGATCTGGCGCTTGGCCCTCAAGGCGCGACACGATGCGGCTGCAGGGGGGTGGGTGGGTGTAACAGACAACAAATAGATCGCGCATGAAGACGATGATGTTGACGTCACAGAGAGGGGATCCTCCATGCTAGACAAGCAAAAGAGAGAAGGAACGAAAGAAAGAAGAGCGCGCGCGAGAAAAGCACGCACGCCACAATTTTACTCCCCCCTCTTTTGGACCGTGGAGTCCCATTGTTGACAATAATCCTTCTCGTCTCCTTTGAAGAGGAGACGATTTTGTCAAAATGGAACTGGCTTTGAGTAAATCTGCAGATACGTGCTAAAACAAGAGTTGCACTTCGAGTGTCACAAACTTCAACTCCAACATCGAGCTCTGCCCCTTTTCGTAGTCGACCAGCCTCTCAGCTACACGAGCGTTAATTAAAAGGAGGCAAGACCGAGAAGCCAATCCCACATGTCTCTGGTGAAAGTGGAAAAAATGTCATTTACCAATTCTCTGGGAGCTCTTGATAAATAGAGAGAGGAAAAAAACTGTCAGCTTTGCTGCCTGTGCGCAGACAGGAGGCGAAAGGGAGTCAAGAGGAGGGGCAGACGTCGGCAGGCTAAGCAAGTGCAAGTGGCAGGGCAGAAGAAAGAAGAAGAAGAGAAGAAGAGAAAGGGAAAGAAGTAGAAAAAAAGAGTGTCGGCGGGGAGGCGGCGGACGCCGTCGCTCTAGGGGGGTCCATGCGCTCGTCTCGCCTCAACGGCGGCAACGGCGGCGGCAACGTTGCCGTTCTCTCTAACAAGCCTCGTGCAAACACACGAAAGAGAGGAGGGGAGACCTTCTCTCTCTGTGGGGGCGCCGCCATTGCCGCCTCTCTTCTGGAAATACGCGTGCGAGGACGAGGACGGCAACGTGAAAGAAGAGAGAAGGAGAGAGGAGTGCGCGAATTGGGAAAAAAATCGGCACGCGTGCCGACATCACAGAAGGGCAGACATGGCAGTTGTTCTCTGTCTCTCTTTCGGAAAGATGGAGAGGGGGGTTTTCAGGCTCTCTTTTCGGCGGCGCGCGTGCAGGCGGGAAAAGGGAAGGCTGGCAGGCTGGCGCTCAGCTGTGTGAGCTGTGTGTCAGGAGAAAGGGGGTGAAGGAGGGGTCGCGTGCTGGCGCTGCCCCGGCCCGCCGCCTCGCGCTATGCCCAGCGCTCGCTCACGAGGGGGTCTCGGAGCACACGCGAAACGCGTGCTCTTCGCCTCTTCGCCCCTCCTTTAGTCCCCCCTCCACTCCCTTGCTCTCTGGCCAGGCATCTGCCTCGGCCGTCGAGTCCTAGTGGTCGGAAAGCGAAGAAATCTTCTCTCCTGAGCGCACGCGGTGGCATTGCGCTGCCCGAAAAACCCATCAGAAAAGCCACATAAAGCGGCATCGGCGGACTTCTGCTCGATTTCACGATGTAAACAAGACTCGAGAAGAAGAGAAGCAGAAGGAAGATCAGATAAAAAGCTGGGAAGGAGACGAAGAAGAAGCCAATATAAGGGTGTGTTATTCAATATGTCCTCGGACATGAAGAGAGACGAGACGAAGCCGGAGAAAAAAGCCAAACAGCAATAGAGTCATCCGCCCGTTTTTTCTTCTTCTCTCGCTCGTTTTCCCTATTCCAACAGCAGCGGCGTCACGTCAATCGAAAAACGAGAGAAAGAAGACGAAAGCTCGCGGGGCAGAAAAAGGAGCGGAAGCGTCGGGAGGAGGACGAACGAGAGAATGCAAATAAGACCTCTTCCATGGGCGGCCTCGTTGCTCCCGCTGCGAATGGCAGGAGAAAACAGAAAAGTGAAGAAAAAAATTGAAAGAGAGAACTTGCAGGTTTGAGAGTAACGGGATCGGAGGACTTGAACCCGGCTTTGCTTTTGACAACGAGGCTGAGATAAGATGGAAAATTGGGAAGGGAGCTAGCTGAAAGCCTATTCTTGCCCGCAAGACGAAAGATCTATGCCTTTGCACTCTTTCACGAGATCGCGTGCCGCTGTAAAATTGACCACAAAACTCCTCTCGCGCCTACAACTGTGTGCAGATCCAAAAAGGTCGTTGGGGAGAGGAAAATGTTTGCAATTAGAGAAATGGAAGGGCGCACGCAACCACATGGCTTCTCTTCAAAGCCTCGCTTCTCATGATAGCCACTCGAAAACATCCGTCCGGGTGTCAATAACAAGCCCCGGCTCTCTGGAAGAGAGAACGAAGAGGCAACAAGTGATGCGCGGACGCGGTGCGCGCATTGGGAACTCTAAACTGACGCATTTGCGGCGCGGACGCGGGCAGTTGTTGGAGGATGCGTCATGTGCGAGAATATCTTTACCTTTCTTCTTCTTCCTCGAGTTCATGGTCTCTTTCCTACTCTCCAGAAGATTCTCAGAAATACTTCAAGTTTGTTGTTCTCGGAAGAAAAGGGTTTCTCACGGCATCGCCGACGCTCCGCGCCCTCTGTCCACCTACGCGTCGGGGGAGCGGCGGCTGTGTGTAAATAAGAAGTCGCGCGCAGCCCCCGCGCGATCTTTTCAAGCCCTTCCCGATATCCTCTGAGTTTCTCTTTTCAATATTTTCGCGCATAATATTTTTTCCTTTTTTCTAAATTTAGTCTCAATAATAAAAAGTTTTCAGACACCATGAATGAGCTGCCAGATGAGATCCTGGTCTCGTCGGTGCTCACGGAAGTGGACGCCTACGACTTGTTGCAAGTTGAAAGCGTCTCAAAAGCTTGGAAGAATCTCGTGGAAGCAAATGAACATCGTCTAGCCAAGTTTCAAGACAGAAAAGTGTCAATCTGCTGGGACAGCGGCCGCAAGGACATGCTCCTCCTCGGTCCGGCTAAAGCGACGCGTTGCCTTCACGTCTACATTCAATCAGCGGATGCGCTTCGTCAAGAGCTCGAGTCGGCGCTTGATTTTCGACTAAATCAATTTGAAATCCGCGTCGCGCATCGGGATCGTTGGAAGATTGAACAGCCAGAGGAAGAGCGGGACCTGCGAAAGCTTCTCCTCACCATTTTTCATCATGTAACTCGGCGGATAGAGGTGAATCACGCCATTATTCGCGGAGCTAACGAAGACGAGTTGGAATGCATCCTTACCGCTCTCCCTATTACGGTAACAAAACTACGGGTCCATGGCCAAGACCGCCGACAACGTATCATGGACTCCATTCCCGAGACACGTTTCCTTGCCTGCATCGAGCATCTCCCGCTCTCGGTGCTCATTCTTGACAAGCTTGTTCTGGATCGGATTACGACGAGGTTTTTCGAGTCGGCCGTGATTTGCGGCTTGGACGAGCTGCGCATACCGGATGATGACGCGGCTATTGACATCGACGACGCGATGCTCCTCAGGTAAACTTCCTTCCCTCTTCATCCTTCTTCCTCTTCCTTGTTCCCAGGCCTTAAACTTGGGCAATCTTCCTCTTGTAGATTGAAGCTGCCTCGATCGTTGCACCTCGAGACCACCGAAGGGGTCACGCGTGAGGGTCTCAACGCTTTTCTGAAGGAATTCGCTCTTGATCGACGAGATATCGGGTGCGCGCCTTTTTTATTCAAAGAAAAACAAGGTTATAGGGAGCTGTATATCGGGTTTCGGCGGCGAGCCGGCGAGACAAAGGAAGCCCTTTGGGAAGCGTTGCTCGCAGACATTGAGGAGGACGACGGGATCTATCCGAAACATATGAAAACTCGGGGAGGCGCTGAGAACTGCTTCGACATCTTCTCGAGTGAAAGTCATTGGTTCATTTACACCCCAGAGATGGAGATCGTCTCTCCAAGTGATCTTCGCTTGAGAGCGAGTGATTTGCGAGCGGCTCAAGTCTTGGCTCCACTGGCACCTGTCCAGCTGTTTGATCCATGAATCATACGCTTTTCTGACTTTGTGACCTTGGCATTTTTTCTGTCTGACTTAAGCGACTAGTTCACCTTCTTCCCCCGGCTGTTGCTTCTCGACGAACCCGGTGTTTCTTCTTTCGAGTCTGTTTCTCTGCGGAATGTGTGCAATGTACATAACGGTGTGCTAAGAGAAAAGTAAATGAACGTTAATCTTTCCAGCTCCTTCTTCCTCATCGTGGAACTGAAGGGATGATTCACAGTGGGAAGTGCAAACGACTGAAGCGTCGAAAGGACGTTCGACTCTTCGAAATCGTTGAAGCGAGGGTTCAAGGGGCTTCTTGATATAATTCCTTTCAAGGTCTCAAAGAAGTGTAGAAAGAGAGGCAAAGGTGGTGCAAGGCACTCGATCGACTGATTTAATTTGACCGCAACACTTAGTTCCCTTCACAGGTGTCGCGAGTGTTGCCATTGGAGCACTTTTCTGTGTCTCGCAGACGGTCAAAAAGTCACAACATCGTCTCGTTTCCCGCGTGGTTGTGGCGACTAAAACGAGTTAGCGGCAAGTCGGCCTTCAAGGGAGTTGGCCTCACAGTCTTTTACGTGCTCGGGGGGCTCAGGCCCGTTATTATATTCTTCGTCTCTGGTCATTCTTGAAACAGTCTTCGGTACGAAGAAGGCGAGAGCTCTTGACATAAACACTTGCTTGGCACAAGATGGTCTTCGATGGCCTCTTTGGTCTCAACTTGGTTCTGTTCTGTTTTTCACTACTGCTCAATTCCTTTATTGTCATAATATCAGCGTCGAAAAGAGTAAGTTGTGCTGGAGTGAAAAAGTTTTAGCGTGCTCGAGGCTTGGGAAGCTATCGGTGGTTCATTTTAACATTTGCTATTATTGAAGTCGTCGACGAAGCTTGTGTGTTCGTTACGCAGTTGCAGGCCATTTATCGCTACGATGGTTTCATGCTTGGTTTGTTGGTTCTGAAATTTTTTTAGCACACCTTTAAAGGACGAAAGTGTCAAATTCAGAAACATTCAAACTCTAATCTTTCAGGGCAAGTCCGTGGAGTTGTCGGCGATCTGCCACTTCCAGGAGGCTTTTGGCTTGCGCTCCAAATGGCTCTAAATGCCATAGTGTTCTCGGTGCTGCCCATCAACATTACTTATCGCTACCTCGTTTTATGTGTGGATGAAAAATTGCCTTTGTTAGTTTGACAATTCTGAAATGAAATACGAAGTTTGCAGCTTCTTGAGCGCCAAATGTCTCGCAACGATTGTCGGGTTTATTCTGGCCGATGCTGCTTTAATGATGTACCTCTTGATGAAGCTGGAAGTGCCTTTGGAGGAAGTCTTCCCCTTGGCGCGAGAGATACCCGATCTCGACGTGGGAGCTATTTCATGAATTTTATTTATCTTTTAGGGATTTCCCACGTTTGCTTATAATATTGACTGCGTTCCTTATCTACCATTAGTGGCCCTAATTGCCTGTAATTGGTTTGTCGGCTATTCCATTGTTATTCGGAACTATCGCAAGATCGAGGCCAGACTCAGAGAGGCTGTGTCTTCACTCTCGAAGGTGTGGCTGAAGAACAGACGGCTTTTTCACAAGAGAACATTTTAGAGGTCAATAACTCTTCACCGACAACTGGTCATCGTTATCGTTGCGCAGTCCCTGTTGCCGTTTGTCACAATCTTCTTGCCAACTTCATTTATTGGTCTCGCCGTCATCAACGTGAAGTTGGTCTTCGCTTTTCTTTCCTCGCTGTGGCTTTAAAACTCTTGACCTTTTGGCCGGAACAAAGGTACCCAGACACCACTGAAAAAGTGCCACCGTAACATCCAGGCCACGAGTTCAAACCAGCAATCTAACTCGAAAACCTTTTACTCGTTTTTTTTTGTTCAGGCTCGAAGCTGCAACAAACGTGACAATCACACTCTCGGGCTTCTATGCGCCGATCTCGGCCATCGTACAGATTATCGTCATCGCCCCGTTTAGGTCAGTAAGTCTGCGACTTTCCGAGAACAACGAGACAACTTGATTCTGTCCTTTATAGAACGGCGTTGATTTCTCTCTTCCAAAGTACACGCGGCGCCGCGTTTTCAGTCAACAAGAGCGCGACACCGCGACGAGGTTCTCTTGCTTTTCCCTCGATCATCGGATAAACGCGTTTCATGCTTTGCAGACCAACGCTCAACACAATTGTCGACGAGCGGTCTCAGCTGAACTCACTTCATTATAACGGAGATAAAGCCTTGAAGCTGACAAAACTACAATACAATATGAATCCTGTGAAGGATACGGTTAGTGAAAATTAAAAGTCGTGATGCGTCAGAGTTCTGATGGAAGCCAAAACAAAACTGAGTATTCGGAGAGCTTCATCGGACCTCTTTCTTTAACAATTACAAGTGAACAACCATAACGACTAGTATTGGACTTTACTTGCCTTCCTTAAAAGCCGCGACTTGAATCTCAAATAGAAACATTGATCAATGCACACTGTTCTGCGCACGATCAGGCGATGCGGTCGTTCCCTTTTGAGTTGTTTCCAATTAGCCGTCGGTCAAGTTACCTGACGGCATTTAAACAAGTTTCAACGGTTTTGGGTCATCGAGAGTCAAGTCCAAGCGTCACTGACTGATCTTGTTTGCTCAAATAATTATACTTTCGCTTCATTCAGATAAGCTTCACGCGATTCATTTTTATCGCAAACCATTTGGAGGTCAATTCGTCTTTTTTTTCTCGTTCTGAATAGCATTCAACACTTCAATCCGCTTCTCAATCCTTCACAGTCCGTTTCCAAGTTTCAAGACAAGTCTCACTCTGATCCCAGTGCGTCACTCACGCTTGTTGTTTTCCCGTTGAGAGTGGTCGCTCGACACAAAGCCGCTTTTTCTTCTCTCTCCCTCTCTCTCTTTCACTCAGAATCCGAGCAAGCAAAGTTCGCTTCCTGCTTGTGTCTCCGCTTTGCTTGCAAAAAGGCTCACGCCGGCGTTTGTGAGTAATTCATGATGTCTGAGAAGATGAACACTTGTTCTGTGGTGTTTCTCACAGAAATCTGACCTCTCGTCTTCGCAGCAGGGTCAAAAAGTCCACTTTATACAAGCCATTTCTGAAACTCCTCTGAAACACGCACTTTACTTGTATCCGAACAATTGTCGATCTCAAGCTCAAGCAATTCTCGGACATCGATGTCGTTCTGTACATAAAGAAAGTGAAACTAAGGCACTCTAAACTAGACAAGATAGGGCTTTTTTTCGTCTTCGTGCTCATCCACAGAACCATTATCGGCGGGCACCTACAAATGAAGACTCAAAAGTTTGCCACAAAACCAAACCGGTTGACGCGCCTCGAGTCGCATTCTTTGATAGAGTCGACGACAGCGATGAAGGACGGTAATGCGCCAGGCGAAGAGCGCGATGAGAGTGGCTGAGAGAAAGACGGCCAAGATGATATCCACCGACTCGCGTCCACTCGCCCTTTTTGTGAAATAGGCGCTTTGCTTGTTGTTGAAGAGCAGAAAAGCGAGGGCGAAGGCACAAAAAATGAGCCAGATAAATGCCAGAGCCTGAATGTTTGTTGACATTTGTTAGTGAGCACACACGTTCATGAAGATGACAAAGGACATGGCCCAGGGAAGACGTTGACGTCGGCCGTGTTGGTCCATGACGAGGAGGAGCAGCCAGACTACCTGAAACGACTTGCTTTTCTAAAATAAAACTGAACGCGATGCCACCCAAAAGCCATTGCGTGAAACATGAACAAACATAAAATGGAATCCCTTGAAACACAATTACCAGCGATGAAACTGAAATCTGAGATTTTTTTGCTGCATCCGACGAACAATCCATTAAGTGGGGCTAGCTTCACGATACAATGAACTCCACAGAAACCCACTCACCAGCGAGAAGATGGGCAGGCTTTGCTCGACGAAGACCGCCACAGCGAGACAAAGACAAATGATGACATCGAGGCCGATCATGGCAGTGAAGACGGTCTAAAAAGCATTCACCGCTTGATCAACAAACCTCGACATGGATTCGATTGAAGCAGGTCAGATAATAATTGGAACCACGAGGTTGGAGCTCTTCGAGAAGCGGCATGGTATGGGGGAAGAAGACACGACTTTCGAAGAAAAGCGAACCAGAGAGAGCTTTCGGAGTGGATCAATCAGGTGAATCTCTCGAGCTAGCCGGCGATGTCCGCCCATCTGAGCGTTGGCGGTATTTACACGCGCGGCGACGAAAAGAAATGAGTGAGGAGGACACAAGTCGGCTGGGTTGATAAAGTGAAGAGCCGAGTCGGTGAAGCAGGATCGCGTGGTGTGGTGTTGACATCTAGAGCGGGGGTTCTTCGTGGACATCTCGGGCGACTATCGAAACACTGCGTTCTTTTGTAGTGAGGAGCCAATCTGGGATTAGTGGTTTGAAAATGGATGTGCTGCTATTACCAAGCAGTAGAAACATAGGTGTTTTTTTTAAACGCTCTGCGTATGCTTGTTAGCGTCCTGAATTGCATTCCGTCTAATTATGCCATGTCGTGAAACACCGGCAGCTGCCCACAGATGCAAACTATCTAAGAGATTGATGAGGATTGATGCTAAAAGCGTTATTTTTTTGTATAATAATTTGATTAGATAAATGCTGCGAGTTCACTAGTTTACACCAGACGATCTCGAAGTATTTCATCATTGAAACCTAACTGTCACTAACTGAACCTGTTTCCTTTCTATGCCGCCTTATACTGCAAGACACTTTCGTAGAAACTCGTTTATACAATATTACACGTTGGCGAATCACACAAGTTCATATGAAGTACTCTTCTTTGCGGACGAGACGATCGGTTGGTGCTCCGATCTGCAAGGGAACGCTACTTGAGATACTCTCATGACTCACGACAGAGAGTCGGCGCTCCTTCTTCATCAGCTGATACAATTGCCGGCAACGGTAGTAAACTGAAAAGCGCCAGGCGACAATGACGAGCAATGTGACGGCGAAGGCTTGACAGACGAGGATCTGCGCTGGTCCGAGGTTCGTTTGACCTGAAAGACGAGTATGTTTCAATGAGTGTGTATTTCCCGCAAAGTCGAAGGACTTGAATGGATCCTTCAGACCGTGGATGTTTTACCGCTAGCAATGAAACCGACTTACCAGTCAACTCGAACATCAACATGCCAAGAGCGAACATGAAGAGAAGCAAGAAGAGGAAAACCACGGCCTGAAAAAATCTTTGAACTCGATGGGGGAGACTCACATTTATGTACATGAGAACGGTCATGGCCCATGGGACTCGTTCACGACGTCCATACTGATCGACGACAAGCAGAAGCAGCACGCAGACCATCTGAAATTCATTGATACGTGAATTTTTTCCAGCGGGTAAGTTTCTTCGAAGTTTGAAAGTTGCATTTGCTTTCCGCACTTCAATACCACGCTAGTAAGCAGCCGGCAATACAATTGATTGCAATCTTTCAGAAGTTGTTTCAAAGCATATCGAATTACTGGCAGATAGAACAAGCTTGCTATATCTGCCGACTGCCGACTCACCGCTAGCATAACAGCAATTCCGACTTTGAAGAAGACGACGACGCCGACGAGAATGAGAAACACCAACATGTCCACGGCGATAAAGAATGTGAACAGGGTCTGAAAGCGAAGTTCTCACTCCCTTTAAAGTACGGTAACCTCGACATGCGCCCGATTGAAGCATGTCTTGTAGTAAGCGGACTCCACATCGTCTTCACCAGGAAAGTGCGAAACCATCGCCTTCATGTTGAGCCTGAAAAGTCAGAAACTCTCTTGGCAGAAGAAACTCAAGACACGACCTCAACACACGGGACAACCGCGAAAACATCAACCTCTCTCTTCCTCTGCCAGAGGGGAGGATGGGGTCAACGACTGATTTCTGTTTGCTAACGGCTCAATAAGCGTGAGTGAAATTGCAAGAGACCGAGGGAGAAGAAGAAGATGGAGAAGAACAGGAAGGAGAAACAGCAAAGCGGGGCGAAGCAGGCTAACGAGTTTGCCACAAAGCCGGCTCAAAGGAAGAGAGAGAGAAGGCACACGGACGGGTGAGCGCTGGCCAACGTTGTTTACGACAAGCGAGAAGGCGAAACCTCGAGTTGTCGAGTTTTTTTTCCTTCCTGTCCGCGGCGTTGTCCTTAGGGATTTCGAGTGAGGAGACGGATTACTGGCCACAAGCCGAGCGTGGCCGCGTGCGTGGTTGACGAGAGGTCAGAAGAGAAGAGTCTTCTTGCAGAAAGTTGACAGAAAAGCCCCTCACACAGGCTGAATAAAGTTAGGTGAGATAGGGATCGATGAGCCATTCGACAGAAAAGAGTTCACAGACGATATCTTACGACTGAAGCAAATTCAGAGATTCGTGCAGTTTGAGAAGATTTGGAAATGGAAACGAACGCGCGACCACTATTCGGAGGTGGCGCGTTGTTGGCAAATACATGCGGTGAAACAAACTGGTTATCACGAGTATCTGTACTAAAGCTCTGCTAAAATGATTCGCCGGGATCCACCTATCTCAACGAGCATAGGAAAACGTTTGTTGCATATTGTTCGATTAAAACGTATTCCCCATTTTCATTTTCTAACACAAATTAAAAACAGTGGCCTCTACGAAATTATCACTCAAACCAACTCGTGTACGTCTAGACTAGCGCGTGAAACACTGAAATTTCAAATCGAGTTACATGAAGAAACAAGGCCCACTTTACCCGCACAATAACCGAGTTCTTGAACTCGGGTTCAAGTCCCGAGGGCAAAGGATAGCGCGAATATGATACTCGGGAGAGGGATGAGTCTTCTCAACTCGTCGACTCGAAGGCGTCTCTCAGGTGGCTCTTTATGTGCCATGTGGGTGTAAAGCGCTTCTCGTGAACGTTTGCGGGGCGGCAAGAAAGGCGATCTGGTTACGGCTCTCCCTCTTCGAGGAGGGATAAATTTCACACGGGGCGAGGATGTCTTGAACTCTTTCGGAGAGTGTGAAGCCTGGTCAGCGCTGCTGACGTCCGAGATTTCTTTTCTGTGAAAGCGGTTCAGGAATCAGACAGCGGCAGAATAAAGCTATTTCAAAAGACTTTGAAGATAGCAAGAATCGAACTCGCGGCCTCACCGATGCGAACGGTGCGCCTACCACTGAGCTCTATCCCCGGTGAAATTTGCCTTATTTACTAGAGTTATTGACATTGCCGAGCGGGTCCCTGGGAAGATGTTTTCTTCGTGCAAGTGCAATCTTCCTCCAGGTCTTCAAAGCAGTCGCATGTTTCTCACCTCGACTGACTTTGTTCATTAACCAGCAGGTCCGAAGATTTCCTTCACACCGGTACCAGGCATAAATACAGGCATTGCCCTAACCACAGACTCACCAAGTGCATCATGATTTTCAGCGACGGTT
Source organism: Poikilolaimus oxycercus (assembly GCA_034700245.1). NCBI lineage: Eukaryota > Metazoa > Nematoda > Chromadorea > Rhabditida > Rhabditidae > Poikilolaimus > Poikilolaimus oxycercus. Next base: position 30,217 of record JAQIXL010000298.1, read on the forward strand.
GCCTTTCCGGCATCTGCGGAACTTTAAGAGTGACTAACGTTTCGCAATGCGCGGCTTTAATTTCTTCAGTGTAAGAACTACATGCGACATTTCGGCTATATCAACCACCTGCTCATGGAGCCACCTGAAAATGACTACTTCATGACCTATATTCGTGCCTATTAAAAGCGCAAAAGTGGTTGTCTTACGATTAATGTTCGTCTGGTATTTGTTCGTGTCTCTCTTCACTCGGACAATTTTCTAGCTTTTTGAAAATGCTCGTAGAATTTGATTCTGAACTGCCAGTATGGTTTCGAGCAGTTATCGTATTGATCATGGCGCTGGGTTTGACGATGGCAATCCCGACCCTCTTCTTGGTGGCTCGCCGATCTTCGAAAGAGATGCGCACATATCGATGGTTTATCTTCGTTTATATCGTTCGACTTAATCGATTTATCATTTTTCTCGATGCAATTTTCAGCTGTTAAGCGTCGAATTTGATTGGTGGAGCTTCGCTTTATCGGAAACCTACGTTTATCCTCCATTATTCATGTTTGCTTTCAAGGGGCCAGCGACAGATGTCTTTCATATTCCCCCAATTGCACAAACGGTGCGCGTTTTCCCTTTCTTTCGTAAAAAACGATTTTCAGATGATTTTTGTGGGTAGCTTTGGGGCTTTTGCATCCATCACGCCCCTTACGTTCATGTATCGCTTTGTGGTGAATTGTTTTTGCTTATTATTAATTGTTTAAATATTGTTCTTCACGTAAATATGTAGCTCTTTCAGACTCTGTTGCCAAAAAGCAGCATATGGCGGTTGAGTCCACGAACCATGATTGTCACAACGATTTGTGGTTTTAGCACCTGCATGAGCGCGCTCTATCCGCTGGCTCTTTCAACAGTTGTGAATCCGGCTTCTCACTCTGAATATTTGGAAAAGGTTTGCTGAGACAACATATCAGCGGATAGTTGCAGATGACACCGGGCGCTTCGGTGTTGGTCAAGCGATTTTCAAATTCCTTGGTAATAGGCGATTTGACGCGTCCGAATCTGCATTTTGCGATCGCGGTTGGTGCATCCTGTGAGATTGGAGCTGGCGCGGTTTTTCTCAAGAGATCGAAAATACAATCTCTCATTTAGTTGACGTTCTTTAGCACCGTCGGGTGCTTTATTATTCTTCGGCGTAGTCTCCTGCATAATCATCTGAGTCCAGCCGTTTATCACCGCCATATTCAGTTCATACGAAGCAATCTCCTCTTGGTTTGTTCGCACTTGCAATTCGGAAGGATGGAAAGAAAAATGGCTTTGTATTGTAGTTTCTCATCCCGGGCTGCTCCTACGGAATTCCAGCAGGGCTAACTTGCGTTGTTTTCATTTGGCCGTTTCCATATTCAACGCTGGTGTTGAATGCAGCCCTTCGTCTTGTCTCCTTGCATACGCCAATGGCATGCACGCTCACGGTGCTTCTAACTCGACCATATCGGCGTTGCGTTCGCCAATGGCTCGCAAGACATTCGCGCGGACAACAAATAGCGAGCTTACTAAACACGTCGCAGAAATGGAGCGCAACAACTCACGTCCAGTATGAGGCCCGGCGTCAATCGACATGAAGCATAAAAACGAATTTCCTTTTTCATGAGGGCCTTGAAGTAATTAACAATCGACATAAAGAAGTTCCTTGTTATTTAGGTGTAAATATTGTATTTCGTGTCATTTCCGCACTATGAGAACTGGAAGGCCTTTCAATCATCCATGCATTTTCTTTCTTACAATTTTTTTTCTTTATTTTTTGAATGAATAACTGCTGCTGTGCTCTTGCTGCACCTCTCGATCAAACGTAGCGTCAGGGACGATTAGAGCCTACAGTGGTTTGCCCATCAGATTAGCGACTGCTGGGCGCCACGCTTTCTGCTTGAGGAAGGAGAACCCGGCGAGCTGGTCCTCAACCCAAAATCTGAAAACATTTCCAGCTCAGTTTTTAGTTCAAGCTGTGCGCAGATTAAAACCTTAAGACGAGCAAAAGGTGTCAACTTCAACAGAGGAACCATAGAGAGACGTCATCATGTTGAGTCAGACCAGGGAAGGGGATGATGTGCATTATTTTCCGCTCTCCTGTATCTCAACGCGCTCACCCCGATAACTTTTCTAGAAATAATGCCGTCGACTGTGACGTAGCGGCCGAAAAAAGCGCTGATAGTGCGGGGCAGCGACGAAGCGGGGGAACAAGGTCGACTGGGACGTCAGCACACGGCGGATTACTCGGGCCGCCGTCGACAGGCGGCTCGTCACCACCACCACCGGCTGCCTCTGCTGGCGGTGTCAGTCGCGGACTGTGGAGACGCGCAAGTCACTGTGCCTAGCATCCGGCGAATTTGACTATTGCTGTAGTAGATATTCATGCTTGTATTGCACCGCGATCTTTTCATCCTAGTATCTGTGATTTTCATTGCAGATCTTACAGCTTCGAGTTGAAACCAAGGCCGAAAATTTCTATGTCGGGTGATCCAGAAGTATCGGAAGTCCCTAAGCAGCCGTCGTCGACTGCAAACGGTTGATATTTCATTTCACGTCGTCCCCATTCAAGACTAAAGCCGATTTAATTCATTCGCTTAACAGATTCTGCCCAAAACACATCCGAATCTCAGCCGAAAGCAGCCGAAATGGGAGTGGATGAGAACAAAGCGAAGCCGAAACTTCTCAACCCGAAGGTAGCCGCGAGTCTTACTTCTCAATGTTGACACAGGAAACTTGTGGGCCCGTTTCCGACAAATCGCCGTCATCGCATCGCTCTGCCGAAGCGCTGGCAACGCACCCACCGAGGAGAAGTCGGAAGCCATAGAAGAAAACTCTGATGCGGGTCAGGAAAAGGTCAACGGAAAGGCGAATGAATAAACTTCTCGAATACTGTCAATGTCCACTGCACAAAGGATGGGCTGCGCTAAAGAAAACAATGACAACTAGAAGATATTGCTATCAGGAAAGTTGAAAAAGCTGTGTGAGGTTATTGTTAGCGAAAAAATGAGAAAAAAAATAAGAATCAACAATTGTGTTTATAGTCCTAGACGCCGACGACACTTCTCTGTTTGGACATTGACGTAGGCTCTGACGTCGATGTGACATACATTCGTCGCCTCGCCATTTCGTCGCCTCGCCCTCCATCATTCGTCGCTTCGCCATTTCAATGTACAACTTACCAACCTTACAATTGAGTGGAGAGAGCGAGGGAATCCGGAGCCGATTACTCGAGCTGCTTTTCTTTTAGAACGAGGGACATGCGAGTGAAGGAGGGTATCTCATGCTTTCTTCAGCGACAGCACAAACTTCTCCTCTGTCGATACGATGCATCCCCAAGAGAGACACCACATTTGTCTTTCTCGGCCATTGTGGAGCACGCCCTTTCTCTGCAGCAACGAATCACATAACTTCTCGTTGATATTTATTGCATTATCAGCCGCCAGTGAGCCAGTTCCAAGCGTCTTCGATGGCTTTTCCACTGGCCACCGCCGCGTCGAAAACGGCGCCCCCTGCTACAGATGCCGCGTCGATCGCTTTATGAATTCCGACTCCGACGGCGTCGCCAACGGTCTTGGCGGCTCCTTCAATCCAGCGACCGGTATCACCAGCGGCACCTACGACCGCTGCCGGAAGTGCGCACTTCGCAATTGTGGTCGTTTGTACGATGGTAACCATAGCATCAATTGTGGCGAAGCATTGCGTGACCCCAGCACTAAAATGTGTGTTTGTCATTTTTATTGGTGAAAGCGAAGCTATTGTATCTATAACGCACCGCAATCTTGCTGTGGCCATTTTACCGACAAAGTGATTATCGCATTCCGGTTGCCTTTCGCATCGGTAGCAAGTGTCGTGCTGCTGGCACGCAGCGTTAATTTGCTCAGCAGCTAAACGTTATTGCTGTCATTTACTAGCGAAAAATAATTTTAGCCTTTAAAAAGAATTAACGACTAAATTGAGTAAAATAGCAAAATGAAATACGCTTACTCCAAGAGCCGCACATGTCGCGGACGAGTGATTCTGTGAATTTCTCTGTAAACGTGTTGACGCCACAGTGCCAAATCGCGTCAAGTGACGGCCAGAGGATCGTCGCAACAGCAAGAGTTAATGGATGAAGAAGAAACATTTTCTGCTGAAAGAAACACTTTTAAAAAACTTTATGAGGCCACCGAGGAAAAAAAAAATGGAAGCCCAAGTGCTGACGTGTAGTAAAAGTGGCGGAATCGCTGACAACTAGCTTTTAAATGAAGTATAGTCGATCAGAAACACTAACCGACATATCTTCTCGCATACATCAAATGTTGTGATCAATGTCTTTCAGAGAAAACAAAAGCTAAAACAATAAACAGGTTTAAATCATGACGAAAGACGTGGTTCGATGTTTGTCGTCACTCAGGTGGGCTTCCTCTTCAGTCGAGACAATGCACCAAAGTTATCAAAAAGATGGTTTGAACTTCATTTTTTCACCGTTTTTTTCCGTCTTTACTTCAACTAATCTTTTAGAGAGCACGTTTTGGCCGTGGGTCTTTTAGCCATGGGCTTAAGGTGCGGCGTTCTTAAACAAGCCCTTTCAATGGTGTCTTTGCACTATCGCATTGGTCCGGCGAATCGGATGAGACCGTTAAAGGCCAGTTGGCCCTCACGCACATCTCAGGCATGCCGATCGACTTCAATGCCTTCGGTTTTATAATATTCGTTCTTTATGCCCAATGTGGGAACGCTGAAGAAGTGATCTGCGAATTTCAAAACGTCCATGTTCAAATGAACTCCTCCACCCTTCACATCTACAGCCATAACTATCCCGCAGGCCTGCCGCGAAACGAGCAACTCGGACATTTAGCCGGCTGCAGTCTCATTATTCAGGCTTGTTTTTATGAAGCAGAACTATTTTTTTTCAAGGTAAAGGCCTCCTATGTTGACATCATCTTCGTGGATGGTTTGTTCCCGACTGGAATTCTAATCTTCGATCGACCCGGCGACCAACCCGTGGCGCAGCTAGCAAAGCCCGCCACAAGTATTGCTGACGTGGTTGAAGTGATAGCACCGCGTCACGGTCAAGTTCGCCTCGAACTGTATCAACTCGACTCCGAAATGACGGAACTAATGAGTGGCTACGAGGGCTCGGCGCTGTCTGCTTATAATGATAATCTGCGCAAAAAATTCCATATCCTCGTGCATTCCTATGGTGAGACGCTCGTCTTGCTTCGAGATTCAAACTGCAGGTCGAATACCCGATTGTCTTCAGTCACCAAACGAAATCATTCGTGCTAATCGCGCTTTCACGTTCAAGGCGCCGATGCTTCGCATCGCGCGCGAGGCGCGTTGCGAGTGGGAGTTCGTGACCGAAACACCGACGCTCGGCGTTCGTCTTGATGTTTTTGTTCAGCGAAAACTGGACGTCGCTCTGGCGATCAACAGCTCGTTCTTGCTGCAATTTTTTCACGGCGACGTGCTCCTCAACGAGACACGGTTTGTTCCTTGCGGCGAGATGAAGAGTAAGATCAGAATGGACAACGAATCGATTCGATACTATTTCGAAAGAATGGATCTCCAAGAAACGCCGTTGAGAATCGTCTACGATGCACGAAACTACTTTGAGGCGGTTATTTTTATTCGCATCTTTGGCTATGAATTGCCTAACGGTATGAACCAGCTTTGACTTGGCAACAAATGCTTGAAGACGCGCCTCTTTGCGCTTACGATCTTGTTGAAGGCGATGAAGCCTTGACCTGGCAGATGGGTGTTCAAATACATCGACCTTTCCTTCCGCGACAAGCCAGCGGAATTCAAGGATACCTACTAAACCAGGTATGGGTTGTCTGCTTAAATCAGTGAAAAAATAAGACAATTTGAAATTCAACGTTTTCAGAACTGCCGCTGGGAGATCCTCGTGCCTCCCAATCAGCAAGTATACATTCAGATAGAATACGTTTTCTTGGCTGCCGGTGACAGCTTTATAGCCTATGTGGACGCCAAGGAAGCTCCAAAGTAAGAATGAATGCAAAATCGTCAGTGCGGGTTAAGAGAAAGAACGTCGACGGCATTTTATAATTTAACTGTTCTTTTTCGAACCGACAAGGCTGAGGACTCTGCTGGAATCAGTTTTGTTCTTGAGATGATGAGTCAGTCGGGAAAAGAGGAATTTAAGTTTAGTGAACAGATTGCGATTGTTATTCGGAGCGTCCTCAAGTTGCGGGCTTACCGACGGACGCGTTTGAAACGATTGAGGTCCCCGGCAGTTCTCAGGACAGCACTGTGGCTCGTAAGCACGTGTGCATGTCAATCGAGTGTACTTGGCAAGTAAGTTGATGCACCATTTCAGGAACTATATCTGAAAATAAATAATTTTTATTGCTTATTTCAGCGCCGTGGAAACGCTTTGGTCGATATCCACTGGGAACTCTTCGAAGTCACCTTCGGCAACATCTTTGTTCAGCAGCCCGCGTGGATTCTCATTTACGACGGCGGCGACCAACTCATTTTCAAGTAGGCGCTTGTCGGACCGGTTACAAACACAGTCAACATGCAACAATACTAGATACATATTTATGTTGTTTTTCTAGCTCAACGAAAAACACAAATAGTGCTGGATTAAAACATGAGCAACTAGTTGTTCACAATCCAAGCGTCGTCTTTCAAGCAAATTGTAGCGATTGCGCTCAATAGCTAGAGCAAAACCCCGGAGCCGTCCCTTGTAGTTTGCCCAAGGCGCTCCTCCCTTCTCCTCTCGCCTCCTTCTCCTCAGTGCCCGCCGAGCGACGATCCGCTCTTGCGGCCTCCTCGTTGTCTTCTCTCGATTCCCCTTTCCCTGTGCTCGGGCCTCCTCGCCCTCTTATATATTCTCTGTAATAAATATTCCTAAGTTATTAGCCCCTGACAGGACAGTCTGTGTCGGACGGAAAGGGAAGAGCGAACCTCACCCGCTACACAAATCTTTCTGACTATATTGCAAATTACAATAACCTTGGCGTCATTGATCTCATGCAATTGCCAGGCTAGCAATGTTCTTCTTCGATCAATTAACTCTTTTAAGAAGCAGTTGTAACTCGCGTTGTGGACATTTCGTTGAACGAGTCATTTGCCTTGCCGGCCGTTGACTGGACTCCGGGCATGGCGTTGCGCGTCGGATCGCCAACAATCGGATTTGATCGCTTCTACTTGTCCTATATTCCAGCGGGCAGGAATCCGTACGCCTGGGCGGACGTCGAAAGCGTTGACTTCCTTATTCTCGACAGCAACAACAGTGTTGTTGGACGGTACGTACTCGACGGTGTCACCATGAGGCATTGCTTGAAAATCTAGCCGCTAAAAGATTTTAGTCGTTTCGGAAAAGTTAGAAAGACACAAAATTCCAAGAAAACAAAAAAAGGTTCGAAATGTTCTGATGCTGTTGAGTCGAAAACTATCCAGCTTTTCTGTTAAAAAATACTTGCGCCGTCGTTCGTTTAAAAGCCCTATTAAGGGTGACTAATTTTGGCGTTTCCTGCTTTACTGACGACGATTGTGCATGGCCAGAGGATTATACATTCGGAACTTCGTTTCTTCGAGTCGAGAGCCGCTTGTCCGGTCCATTTCCCTTTGATCAGGTGTTCGTCTTCGAGCGATTCGGTTCGTCTCAAGTTCCCTCAATCTTCTCTAGACCCACGAGTAGATTTTCTTCTCGGGAATATAACCATGTATCAGGTGCGCGGAAAGTACTTGCACTTTTTGGACTTTCGACCTTCGTTTTCAGCCTCGTGCCCCAATTCCAAGTT